>JASJOG010000233.1:0-120000 GCA_030142905.1 Heliopora coerulea | reverse complement strand
GTGCGATTTCAAATCCCGCTCCAGTAAACATTTTTAAGTTCACTTCGGCAATGTAGATTAATTGTGAAGTTATCGTTTCATAATACCCTTAGAATGATTCTGAAATAGAATTGAAACACTGCACATCCATCCTCATGGATAGCGTTAAGTTGTCGCGAGAATATCTCGTGCACTTAAATTGGATAAAAACTCGCCTCCAATCCGTGTGGACTCGATAGCTCTACGGGTAGAGCGCCTGACCGGTATCCCGATAGTGCGATTTCAAATCCCGCTCGAGTCAACATTTTTCAATTGACTTCGGCAGTGTAGGTTAATCGTGAAGTTATCGTTTCATAATACCCTGAGGATGATTCTGAAATAGAATTGAAACACTGCACATCCATCCTCATGGATAGCGTTAAGTTGTTGCGAGAATATCTCGTGCATTTAAATTGAATAAAAACTCGCCTCCAATCTCTAACCCTAACCCTAACCCTACCCCTAACCCTAACCCTAACCCTAATCCTATACATAACCCTAACATTAACCCTAACCCTAACCCTAACCCTAACCCAAACCCTAACCCTAACCCTAATCCTAACCCTAACCCTAACCCTAACCCTAACCCTAACCCTAACCATCACCCTAACCCTAACCCTAAGCCTATTCCTAACCCTAACCCTAATCCTAACAGTAACCCTAACCCTAACCCTAAACCTAACCCTAACCCTTACCCTATCCCTAACCCTAACCCAAAACTAACACTAACCCTAACCCTAACCCTAACCCTAACACTAATGCTAACCCTAACCCTAACCCTAACCCTAAATCTAACCCTAACCCTAACTCTAACCTAACCTAAAGGTAAAGCGGCGGACCGGTATCCCGAAGGTGCGATTTGAAATCCAACTCGAGTCAACATTTTTCAGTTGACTTCGGAAGTGTACGTTAATTGTGAAGTTATCGTTTCATAACACCCTGAGGAAGATTCTGAAATAGAATTGAAACACTACACTTCCATCCTCATGGATAGCGTTAAGTTGTCGCGAGAATATCTCGTGCACTTAAATTGGATAAAAACTCGCCTCCAATCCCTGTGGACTCGATAGCTCAACAGGTAGAGCGGCGGACCGGTATCCCGAAGGTGCGACTTCAAATCCCGCTCGAGTCAACATTTTTCAGTTGACTTCGGCAGTGTAGGTTAATTGTGAAGTTATCGTTTCATAATACCCTGAGGAAGATTCTGAAATAGAATTGAAACACTGCACATCCATCCTCATGGATAGCGTTAAGTTATCGCGAGAATATCTCGCGCACTTAAATTGGATAAAAACTCGCCTCCAATCCCTGTGGACTCGATAGCTTAACAGGTAGAGCGGCGGACCGGTATCTCGAAGGTGCGAGTTCAAATCCCGCTCGAGTAAAAATTTTTCAGTTGACTTCGGCTGTGCAGGTTAATTGTGAAGTTATCGTTTCATAATACCCTGAGGAAGATTCTGAAATAGAATTGAAACACTGCACATCCATCCTCATGGATAGCGTTAAGTAGTAGCGAGAATATCTCGTGTACTTAAATTGGATAAAAACTCGCCTCCAATCCCTGTGGACTCGATAGCTCAACAGGTAGAGCGGCGGACCGGCATCCCGAAGGTGCGAGTTCAAATCCCGCTCGAGTCAACATTTTTCAGTTGACTTCTGCAATGTAGGTTAATTGTGAAGTTATCGTTTCATAATACCCTGACGATGATTCTGAAATAGAATTGAAAAACTGCACATCCATCCTCATGGATAGCGTTAAGTTCTCTCGAGAATATCTCGCGCACTTAAATAGGATAAAAACTCCCCTACAATCCCTGTGGACTCGATAGCTCAACAGGTAGAACGGCGGACCGGTATCCCGAAGGTGCGAGTTGAAATCCCGCTCGAGTCGACATTTTTCAGTTGACTTTGGCAGTGTAGGTTACTTGTGAAGTTATCGTTTCATAATACACCGAAGATGATTCTGAAATAGAATTGAAACACTGCACATCCATCCTCATGGATAGCGTTAAGTTGTTGCGAGAATATCTCGTGCATTTAAATTGAATAAAAACTCGCCTCCAATCTCTAACCCTAACCCTAACCCTACCCCTAACCCTAACCCTAACCCTAATCCTATACATAACCCTAACATTAACCCTAACCCTAACCCTAACCCTAACCCAAACCCTAACCCTAACCCTAATCCTAACCCTAACCCTAACCCTAACCCTAACCCTAACCCTAACCATCACCCTAACCCTAACCCTAAGCCTATTCCTAACCCTAACCCTAATCCTAACAGTAACCCTAACCCTAACCCTAAACCTAACCCTAACCCTTACCCTATCCCTAACCCTAACCCAAAACTAACACTAACCCTAACCCTAACCCTAACCCTAACACTAATGCTAACCCTAACCCTAACCCTAACCCTAAATCTAACCCTAACCCTAACTCTAACCTAACCTAAAGGTAAAGCGGCGGACCGGTATCCCGATGGTGCGATTTGAAATCCAACTCGAGTCAACATTTTTCAGTTGACTTCGGAAGTGTACGTTAATTGTGAAGTTATCGTTTCATAACACCCTGAGGAAGATTCTGAAATAGAATTGAAACACTACACTTCCATCCTCATGGATAGCGTTAAGTTGTCGCGAGAATATCTCGTGCACTTAAATTGGATAAAAACTCGCCTCCAATCCCTGTGGACTCGATAGCTCAACAGGTAGAGCGGCGGACCGGTATCCCGAAGGTGCGACTTCAAATCCCGCTCGAGTCAACATTTTTCAGTTGACTTCGGCAGTGTAGGTTAATTGTGAAGTTATCGTTTCATAATACCCTGAGGAAGATTCTGAAATAGAATTGAAACACTGCACATCCATCCTCATGGATAGCGTTAAGTTATCGAGAGAATATCTCGCGCACTTAAATTGGATAAAAACTCGCCTCCAATCCCTGTGGACTCGATAGCTTAACAGGTAGAGCGGCGGACCGGTATCTCGAAGGTGCGAGTTCAAATCCCGCTCGAGTAAAAATTTTTCAGTTGACTTCGGCTGTGCAGGTTAATTGTGAAGTTATCGTTTCATAATACCCTGAGGATGATTCTGAAATAGAATTGAAACACTGCACATCCATCTTCATGGATAGCGTTAAGTTCTCTCAAGAATATCTCGCGCACTTAAATTGGATAAAAACTCGCCTCCAATCCCTGTGGACTCGATAGCTCAACAGGGAGAACGGCGGACCGGTATCCCGAAGGTGCGAGTTCAAATCCCGCTCGAGTCAACATTTTTCAGTTGACTTCGGCTGTGTAGGTTAATTGTGAAGTTATCGTTTCATAATACCCTGAGGAAGATTCTGAAATAGAATTGAAACACTGCACATCCATCCTCATGGATAGCGTTAAGTAGTAGCGAGAATATCTCGTGTACTTAAATTGGATAAAAACTCGCCTCCAATCCCTGTGGACTCGATAGCTCAACAGGTAGAGCGGCGGACCGGCATCCCGAAGGTGCGAGTTCAAATCCCGCTCGAGTCAACATTTTTCAGTTGACTTCTGCAATGTAGGTTAATTGTGAAGTTATCGTTTCATAATACCCTGACGATGATTCTGAAATAGAATTGAAACACTGCACATCCATCCTCATGGATAGCGTTAAGTTCTCTCGAGAATATCTCGCGCACTTAAATAGGATAAAAACTCCCCTACAATCCCTGTGGACTCGATAGCTCAACAGGTAGAACGGCGGACCGGTATCCCGAAGGTGCGAGTTCAAATCTTGCTCGAGTCAACATTTTTCAGTTGACTTCGGCAGTGTAGGTTAATTGTGAAGTTATCGTTTCCTAATACCCTGACGATGATTCTGAAATAGAATTGAAACACTGCACATCCATCCTCATGGATAACGTTAAGTTGTCGCGAGTATATCTCGTGCACTTTAATTGGATAAAAACTCGCCTTCAATCTCTGTGGACTCGATAGCTCAACAGGTAGAGCGACGGACCGGTATTCCGAAGTTCCGAGTTTAAATCCTGCTCGAGTAAACATTTTCAAGTAGACTTTGGCAGTGTAGGTTAATTGTGAAGTTATCGTTTTATAATACCCTGAGGATGATTCTGAAATAGAAATGAAACACTGCACTTCCATCCTCATAAATAGCGTTAAGTTGTCGCGAGAATATCTCGTGCACTTAAATTGGATAAAACTCGCCTCCAATCACTGTGGACTAGATAGCTCAACTTGTAGAGCGACGGACCGGTATTCCGAAGTTCCGAGTTTAAATCCTGCTCGAGTAAACATTTTCAAGTAGACTTTGGCAGTGTAGGTTAATTGTGAAGTTATCGTTTTATAATACCCTGAGGATGATTCTGAAATAGAAATGAAACACTGCACTTCCATCCTCATATATAGCGTTAAGTTGTCGCGAGAATATCTCGTGCACTTAAATTGGATAAAAACTCGCCTCCAATCTTTGTGGACTCGATAGCTCCACAGGTAGAGCGGCGGACCGTTATCCCGAAGGTGCGAGTTGAAATCCCGCTCGAGTCAACATTTTTCAGTTGACTTAGGCAGTGTAGGTTAATTGTGAAGTTATCGTTTCATAATACCCTGAGGAAGATTCTGAAATAGAATTGAAACACTGCACATCCATCCTCATGGATAGCGTTAAGTTATCGCGAGAATATCTCGCGCACTTAAATTGGATAAAAACTCGCCTCCAATCCCTGTGGACTCGATAGCTTAACAGGTAGAGCGGCGGACCGGTATCTCGAAGGTGCGAGTTCAAATCCCGCTCGAGTAAAAATTTTTCAGTTGACTTCGGCTGTGCAGGTTAATTGTGAAGTTATCGTTTCATAATACCCTGAGGATGATTCTGAAATAGAATTGAAACACTGCACATCCATCTTCATGGATAGCGTTAAGTTCTCTCAAGAATATCTCGTGCACTTAAATTGGATAAAAACTCGCCTCCAATCCCTGTGGACTCGATAGCTCAACAGGGAGAACGGCGGACCGGTATCCCGAAGGTGCGAGTTCAAATCCCGCTCGAGTCAACATTTTTCAGTTGACTTCGGCTGTGTAGGTTAATTGTGAAGTTATCGTTTCATAATACCCTGAGGAAGATTCTGAAATAGAATTGAAACACTGCACATCCATCCTCATGGATAGCGTTAAGTAGTAGCGAGAATATCTCGTGTACTTAAATTGGATAAAAACTCGCCTCCAATCCCTGTGGACTCGATAGCTCAACAGGTAGAGCGGCGGACCGGCATCCCGAAGGTGCGAGTTCAAATCCCGCTCGAGTCAACATTTTTCAGTTGACTTCTGCAATGTAGGTTAATTGTGAAGTTATCGTTTCATAATACCCTGACGATGATTCTGAAATAGAATTGAAACACTGCACATCCATCCTCATGGATAGCGTTAAGTTCTCTCGAGAATATCTCGCGCACTTAAATAGGATAAAAACTCCCCTACAATCCCTGTGGACTCGATAGCTCAACAGGTAGAACGGCGGACCGGTATCCCGAAGGTGCGAGTTGAAATCCCGCTCGAGTCGACATTTTTCAGTTGACTTTGGCAGTGTAGGTTACTTGTGAAGTTATCGTTTCATAATACACCGAAGATGATTCTGAAATAGAATTGAAACACTGCACATCCATCCTCATGGATAGCGTTAAGTTCTCTCGAGATATCTCGTGCACTTAAATTGGATAAAACTCGCCTCCAATCACTGTGGACTAGATAGCTCAACTTGTAGAGCGACGGACCGGTATTCCGAAGTTCCGAGTTTAAATCCTGCTCGAGTAAACATTTTCAAGTAGACTTTGGCAGTGTAGGTTAATTGTGAAGTTATCGTTTTATAATACCCTGAGGATGATTCTGAAATAGAAATGAAACACTGCACTTCCATCCTCATAAATAGCGTTAAGTTGTCGCGAGAATATCTCGTGCACTTAAATTGGATAAAAACTCGCCTCCAATCTTTGTGGACTCGATAGCTCCACAGGTAGAGCGGCGGACCGTTATCCCGAAGGTGCGAGTTGAAATCCCGCTCGAGTCAACATTTTTCAGTTGACTTAGGCAGTGTACGTTAATTGTGAAGTTATCGTTTCATAATACCCTAATGAAGATTCTGAAATAGAATTAAAACACTGCACTTCCATCCTCATGGATAGCGTTAAGTTGTCGCGAGAATATCTCGTGCACTGAATTTGGATAAAAACTCGCCTCCAATCCCTGTGGACTCGATAGCTCAACAGGTAGAGCGGCGGACCGGTATCCCGAAGGTGCGAGTTGAAATCCCGCTCGAGTCAACATTTTTCAGTTGACTTAGGCAGTGTACGTTAATTGTGAAGTTATCGTTTCATAATACCCTAATGAAGATTCTGAAATAGAATTAAAACACTGCACTTCCATCCTCATGGATAGCGTTAAGTTGTCGCGAGAATATCTCGTGCACTTAATTTGGATAAAAACTCGCCTCCAATCCCTGTGGACTCGATAGCTCAACAGGTAGAGCGGCGGACCGGTATCCCGAAGGAGCGAGTTCAAATCCCGCTCGAGTCAACATTTTTCAGTTGACTTCGGCAGTGTAGGTTAATTGTGAAGTTATCGTTTCATAATACCCTGAGGATGTTTCTGAAATAGAATTGAAACACTGCACATCCATCCTCATGGATAGCGTTAAGTTGTCGAAAGAATATCTCGTGCACTTAGATTGGAAAAAACTCGCTCCAATCCTTGTGGACTCGATAGCTCAACAGGTAGATCGGCGGACCGGTATCCCGAAGATGCGAGTTCAAATCCGGGTCGAGTCAACATTTTTCAGTTGACTTCGGCAGTGTAGGTTAATTGTGAAGTTATCGTTTCATAATACCCTGAGGAAGATTCTGAAATAGAATTGAAACACTGCACATCCATCCTCATGGATAGCGTTAAGTTATCGCGAGAATATCTCGTGCACTTAAATTGAATAAAAATTCGCCTCCAATCCCTAACCCTAACCCTAACCCTAATCCTATACATAACCCTAACATTAACCCTAACCCTAACCCTAACCCTAACCCAAACCCTAACCCTTACCCTAATCCTAACCCTAACCCTAACCCTAACCCTAACCCTAACCATCACCCTAACCCTAACCCTAAGCCTATTCCTAACCCTAACCCTAATCCTAACAGTAACCCTAACCCTAACCCTAAACCTAACCCTAACCCTTACCCTATCCCTAACCCTAACCCAAAACTAACACTAACCATAACCCTAACCCTAACCTTAACACTAATGCTAACCCTAACCCTAACCCTAACCCTAAATCTAACCCTAACCCTAACTCTAACCTAACCTAAAGGTAAAGCGGCGGACCGGTATCCCGAAGGTGCGATTTGAAATCCCACTCGAGTCAACATTTTTCAGTTGACTTCGGAAGTGTACGTTAATTGTGAAGTTATCGTTTCATAATACCCTGAGGAAGATTCTGAAATAGAATTGAAACACTACACTTCCATCCTCATGGATAGCGTTAAGTTGTCGCGAGAATATCTCGTGCACTTAAATTGGATAAAAACTCGCCTCCAATCCCTGTGGACTCGATAGCTCAACAGGTAGAGCGGCGGACCGGTATCCCGAAGGTGGGACTTTAAATCCCGCTCCAGTCAACATTTTTCAGTTGACTTCGGCAGTGTAGGTTAATTGTGAAGTTATCGTTTCATAATACCCTGAGGAAGATTCTGAAATAGAATTGAAACACTGCACATCCATCCTCATGGATAGCGTTAAGTTATCGCGAGAATATCTCGTGCACTTAAATTGAATAAAAATTCGCCTCCAATCCCTAACCCTAACCCTAACCCTAATCCTATACATAACCCTAACATTAACCCTAACCCTAACCCTAACCCTAACCCAAACCCTAACCCTTACCCTAATCCTAACCCTAACCCTAACCCTAACCCTAACCCTAACCATCACCCTAACCCTAACCCTAAGCCTATTCCTAACCCTAACCCTAATCCTAACAGTAACCCTAACCCTAACCCTAAACCTAACCCTAACCCTTACCCTATCCCTAACCCTAACCCAAAACTAACACTAACCATAACCCTAACCCTAACCTTAACACTAATGCTAACCCTAACCCTAACCCTAACCCTAAATCTAACCCTAACCCTAACTCTAACCTAACCTAAAGGTAAAGCGGCGGACCGGTATCCCGAAGGTGCGATTTGAAATCCCACTCGAGTCAACATTTTTCAGTTGACTTCGGAAGTGTACGTTAATTGTGAAGTTATCGTTTCATAATACCCTGAGGAAGATTCTGAAATAGAATTGAAACACTACACTTCCATCCTCATGGATAGCGTTAAGTTGTCGCGAGAATATCTCGTGCACTTAAATTGGATAAAAACTCGCCTCCAATCCCTGTGGACTCGATAGCTCAACAGGTAGAGCGGCGGACCGGTATCCCGAAGGTGGGACTTTAAATCCCGCTCCAGTCAACATTTTTCAGTTGACTTCGGCAGTGTAGGTTAATTGTGAAGTTATCGTTTCATAATACCCTGAGGAAGATTCTGAAATAGAATTGAAACACTGCACATCCATCCTTATGGATAGCGTTAAGTTATCGCGAGAATATCTCGCGCACTTAAATTGGATAAAAACTCGCCTCCAATCCCTGTGGACTCGATAGCTTAACAGGTAGAGCGGCGGACCGGTATCTCGAAGGTGCGAGTTCAAATCCCGCTCGAGTAAAAATTTTTCAGTTGACTTCGGCTGTGCAGGTTAATTGTGAAGTTATCGTTTCATAATACCCTGAGGATGATTCTGAAATAGAATTGAAACACTGCACATCCATCTTCATGGATAGCGTTAAGTTCTCTCAAGAATATCTCGTGCACTTAAATTGGATAAAAACTCGCCTC
The DNA here is from genome assembly GCA_030142905.1 of Heliopora coerulea. Classification (NCBI taxonomy): domain Eukaryota; kingdom Metazoa; phylum Cnidaria; class Anthozoa; order Scleralcyonacea; family Helioporidae; genus Heliopora; species Heliopora coerulea. The sequence continues at coordinate 111,075 of JASJOG010000233.1, read as the reverse complement.
CAATCCCTGTGGACTCGATAGCTCAACAGGTAGAACGGCGGACCGGTATCCCGAAGGTGCGAGTTCAAATCCCGCTCGAGTCAACATTTTTCAGTTGACTTCGGCTGTGTAGGTTAATTGTGAAGTTATCGTTTCATAATACCCTGAGGAAGATTCTGAAATAGAATTGAAACACTGCACATCCATCCTCATGGATAGCGTTAAGTAGTAGCGAGAATATCTCGTGTACTTAAATTGGATAAAAACTCGCCTCCAATCCCTGTGGACTCGATAGCTCAACAGGTAGAGCGGCGGACCGGCATCCCGAAGGTGCGAGTTCAAATCCCGCTCGAGTCAACATTTTTCAGTTGACTTCTGCAATGTAGGTTAATTGTGAAGTTATCGTTTCATAATACCCTGACGATGATTCTGAAATAGAATTGAAACACTGCACATCCATCCTCATGGATAGCGTTAAGTTCTCTCGAGAATATCTCGCGCATGTAAATTGGATAAAAACTCCCCTCCAATCCCTGTGGACTCGATAGCTCAACAGGTAGAGCGGCGGACCGGTATCCCGAAGGTGCGAGTTGAAATCCCGCTCGAGTCAACATTTTTCAGTTGACTTTGGCAGTGTAGGTTACTTGTGAAGTTATCGTTTCATAATACACCGAAGATGATTCTGAAATAGAATTGAAACACTGCACATCCATCCTCATGGATAGCGTTAAGTTCTCTCGAGATATCTCGTGCACTTAAATTGGATAAAACTCGCCTCCAATCACTGTGGACTAGATAGCTCAACTTGTAGAGCGACGGACCGGTATTCCGAAGTTCCGAGTTTAAATCCTGCTCGAGTAAACATTTTCCAGTAGACTTTGGCAGTGTAGGTTAATTGTGAAGTTATCGTTTTATAATACCCTGAGGATGATTCTGAAATAGAAATGAAACACTGCACATCCATCCTCATGGATAGCGTTAAGTTGTCGCGAGAATATCTCGTGCACTTAGATTGGAAAAAACTCGCTCCAATCCCTGTGGACTGGATAGCTCAACAGGTAGAGCGGCGGACCGGTATCTCGATGGTGCGAGTTCAAATCCCGCTCGATTCAACATTTTTCAGTTGACTTCGGCAGTATAGGTTAATTGTGAATTTATCGTTTCATAATACCCTGAAGATGATTCTGAAATTGAATTGAAACACTGCACATCCATTCTCATGGATAGCGTTAAGTTGTCGCGAGAATATCTCGTGCACTTAAATTGGATAAAAACTCGCCTCCAATCCCTGTTGAGTCGATAGCTCAACAGGTAGAGCGGCGGACTGGAATCCCGAAAGAGCGAGTTCAAATTCCGCTCGAGTCAACATTTTTAAATTGATTTCGGCAGTGTAGGTTAATTGTGAAGTTATCGTTTCATAATACCCTGACGAAGATTCTGAAATAGAATTGAAACACTGCACATATACCTTCATGGATAGCGTTAAGTTGTCGCGAGAATATCTCGTGCACTTAAATTGGATAAAAACTCGCCTCCAATCCCTGTTGACTCGATAGCTCAACAGGTAGAGCGGCGGACCGGTATCCCGAAGGTGAGAGTTCAAATCCCTCTCGAGTCAACATTTTTCTGTTGACTTCGACAGTGTAGGTTAATTGTGAAGTTATCGTTTCATAATACCCTGAGGATGATTCTGAAATTGAATTGAAACACTGCACATCCATTCTCATGGATAGCGTTAAGTTGTCGCGAGAATATCTCGTGCACTTAAATTGGATAAAAACTCGCCTCCAATCCCTGTTGAGTCGATAGCTCAACAGGTAGAGCGGCGGACTGGAATCCCGAAAGAGCGAGTTCAAATTCCGCTCGAGTCAACATTTTTAAATTGATTTCGGCAGTGTAGGTTAATTGTGAAGTTATCGTTTCATAATACCCTGACGAAGATTCTGAAATAGAATTGAAACACTGCACATATACCTTCATGGATAGCGTTAAGTTGTCGCGAGAATATCTCGTGCACTTAAATTGGATAAAAACTCGCCTCCAATAACTGTTGACTCGATAGCTCAACAGGTAGAGCGGCGGACCGGTATCCCGAAGGTGCGAGTTCAAATCCCTCTCGAGTCAACATTTTTCAGTTGACTTCGACAGTGTAGGTTAATTGTGAAGTTATCGTTTCATAATACCCTGAGGATGATTCTGAAATAGAATTGAAACACTGCATATCCATCTTCATGGATAGCGTTCAGTTCTCTCGAGAATATCTCGTGCACTTAAATTGGATAAAAACTCGCCTCCAATCCCTGTAGATTCGATAGCTCAACGGGTAGAGCAGCGGACCGGTATCCCGAAGGTGCGAGTTCAAATCCCGTACGAGTCAACATTTTTCAGTTGACTTCGGCAGTGTACGTTAATTGTGAAGTAATCGTTTCATAATACCCTGAATATGATTCTGAAATAGAATTGAAACACTGCACATCCATCCTCATGGATAGCGTTAAGTTGTCTCGAGAATATCTCGTGCACTTAAATTGGATAAAAACTCGCCTCCAATAACTGTTGACTCGATAGCTCAACAGGTAGAGCGGCGGACCGGTATCCCGAAGGTGCGAGTTCAAATCCCTCTCGAGTCAACATTTTTCAGTTGACTTCGACAGTGTAGGTTAATTGTGAAGTTATCGTTTCATAATACCCTGAGGATGATTCTGAAATAGAATTGAAACACTGCATATCCATCTTCATGGATAGCGTTCAGTTCTCTCGAGAATATCTCGTGCACTTAAATTGGATAAAAACTCGCCTCCAATCCCTGTAGATTCGATAGCTCAACGGGTAGAGCAGCGGACCGGTATCCCGAAGGTGCGAGTTCAAATCCCGTACGAGTCAACATTTTTCAGTTGACTTCGGAAGTGTACGTTAATTGTGAAGTAATCGTTTCATAATACCCTGAATATGATTCTGAAATAGAATTGAAACACTGCACATCCATCCTCATGGATAGCGTTATGTTCTTTCGAGAATATCTCGAGCACTTAAATTGGATAAAAACTCGCCTCTAATTCCTGTGGACTCGATAGCTAAACAGGTAGAGCGGCGGACCGGTATCCCGAAGGTGCGAGTTCAAATCCCGCTCGAGTCAACATTTTTCAGTTGACTTCGGCAGTGTACGTTAATTGTGAAGTTATCGTTTCATAATACCCTGATGATGATTCTCAAAAAGAAATGAAACACTGCACATCCATCCTCATGGATAGCGTTAAGTTGTCGAGAGAATATCTCGTGCACGTAAATTGGATAAGAACTCGCCTCAAATCCTTCTGGACTCTATAGCTCAACAGATAGATAAGCGGACAAGTATCCCGAATAAGGGAGTTCAAATCCCGCTCGAGTCAACATTTTTCAATTGACTTCGGCAGTGTAGGTTAATTGTAAAGTTATCGTTTCATAATACCCTGAGGATGATTCTAAAATAGAATTGAAACACTGCACATCCATCCTCATGGATAGCGTTAAGTTGTCGCGAGAATATCTCGTGCACTTAAATTGGATAAAAACTCGCCTCCAATCCCTGTGGACTCGATAGCTCAACAGGTAGAGCGGCTGACCGGTATCCTGAAGGTGCGATTTCAAATCCCGGTCGAGTCAACATTTTTCAATTGACTTCGGCAGTGTAGGTTAATTGTGAAGTTATCGTTTCATAATACCCTGAGGATGATTCTGAAATAGAATTGAAACACTGCACATCCATCCTCATGGATAGCGTTAAGTTGTCGCGAGAATATCTCGTGCACTTAAATTAGATAAAAACTCGCCTCCAATCCCTGTTGACTCGATAGCTCAACAGGTAGAGCGGCGGACCGGTATACCGAAGGTGCGATTTCAAATCCCGCTCGAGTCAACATTTTTCAGTTGACTTCAGCAGTGTAGGTTAATTGTGAAATTATCGTTTCATAATACTCTGACGAAGATTTTGAAATAGAATTGAAACACTGCACATATACCTTCATGGATAGCGTTAAGTTGTCGCGAGAATATCTCGTGCACTTAAATTGGATAAAAACTCGCCTCCAATCCCTGTTGACTCGATAGCTCAACAGGTAGAGCGGCTGACCGGTATCCCGAAGGTGCGAGTTCAAATCCCTCTCGAGTCAACATTTTTCTGTTGACTTCGGCAGTGTAGGTTAATTGTGAAGTTATCGTTTCATAATACCCTGAGGATTATTCTATAATAGAATTGAAAAACTGCACATCCATCCTCAAGGATAGCGTTAAGTTGTCGCGAGAATATCTCGTGAAATTAGATTGGATAAAACTCGATCCAATCCCTGCGGACTCGATAGCATAACAGGTAGAGCGGCGGACCGGTATCCCGAAGGTGCGAGTTTAAATCCCGCTCGAGTCAACATTTTTCAATTGACTTCGGCAGTGCAGGTTAATTGTGAAGTTATCGTTTCATAATACCCTGAGGATGATTCTGAAATAGAATTGAAACACTGCACATCCATCCTCATGGATAGCGTTAAGTTGTCGCGAGAATATCTCGTGCACTTAAATTGAATAAAAACTCGCCTCCAATCCCTGACCCTAATCCTAACCCTAACCCTAACCCTAACCCTAACCCTACCCCTAACCCTAACCCTAACCCTAACCCTAACCCTAACCCTAACCCTAACCCTAATCCTAACCTAACCCTAACCCTAACCATCACCCTAACCCTAACCCTAACCCTAACCCTAACCCTAATCCTAACCCTAACCCTAATCCTAACCCTAACCCTAACCCTAACACTAACCTTACCCTAACCCTAACCCTAAACTAACACTAACTTTAACCCTAACCCTAACCCTAACCCTAACCCTAACCATCACCCTAAACCTAACCCTAAGCCTAATCCTAACCCTAACCCTAATCCTAACACTAACCCTAACCCTAACCCTAAACCTAACCCTAACCCTTACCCTAACCCTAACCCTAACCCAAAACTAACACTAACCCTAACCCTAACCTTAACCCTAACACTAATCCTAACCCTAACCCTAACCCTAACCCTAAATCTAACCCTAACCCTAACTCTAACCTAACCTAAAGGTAGAGCGGCGGACCGGTATCCCGAAGGAGCGAGTTCAAATCCCGCTCGAGTCAACATTTTTCAGTTGACTTCGGCAGTGTAGGTTAATTGTGAAGTTATCGTTTCATAATACCCTGAATATGATTCTGAAATAGAATTCAAACACTGGATATCCATCCTCATGGATAGCGTTAAGTTGTCGCGAGAATATCTCGTGCACTTAAATTGGATAAAAACTCGCCTCCAATCCCTGTGGACTTGATAGCTCAACAGGTAGAGCGGCGGACCGGTATCCCGAAGGTGCGAATTCAAATCCCGCTCGAGTCAACATTTTTCAGTTGATTTCGGCAGTGTAGGTTAATTGTGAAATTATCGTTTCATAATACCCTGAGGATGATTCTGAAATAGAATTGAAACACTGCACATCCATCCTCATGGATAGCGTTAAGTTGTCGCGAGAATATCTCGTGCACTTAAATTGGATAAAAACTCGCCTCCAATCCAGGTGGACCCGATAGCTTTACGGGTAGAGCGCCTGACCGGTATCCCGATAGTGCGATTTCAAATCCCGCTCGAGTCAACATTTTTCAATTGACTTCGGCAGTGTAGGTTAATTGTGAAGTTATCGTTTCATAATACCCTGAGGATGATTCTGAAATAGAATTGAAACACTGCACATCCATCCTAATGGATAGCGTTAAGTTGTTGCGAGAATATCTCGTGCATTTAAATTGAATAAAAACTCGCCTCCAATCCCTAACCCTAACCCTAACCCTAACCCTAACCCTAACCCTAACCCTAACCCTAACCCTATCCCTAACCCTAACCCTAACCCTAACTGTAACCCTAACCCTAACCCTAACCCTAACCGTAACTTTAACCCTAACCTAACCTAAAGGTAGAGCGGCTGACCGGTATCCCGAAGGTGCGATTTCAAATTCCGCTCGAGTCAACATTTTTAAGTTGACTTCGGCACTGTAATTCAATTGTGAAGTTATCGTTTCATAATACCCTGAGGAAGATTCTGAAATAGAATTGAAACACTGCACATCCATCCTAATGGATAACGTTAAGTTGTCGCGAGAAAATCTCTTGCACTTAAATTGGATAAAAACTCGCATCCAATCCCTGTGGACTCGATAGCTCAACAGGTAGAGCGGCAGACCGGTATCCCGAAGGTGCGAATTCAAATCCCGCTCGAGTCAACATTTTTAAGTTGACTTCGGCAGTGTAGGTTAATTGCGAAGTTATGGTTTCATAATACCCTGAGGATGATTCTGAAATAGAATTAAAACACTGCACATCCATCCTCATGGATAGCGTTAAGTTCTCTCGAGAATATCTCGTGCACTTAAATTGGATAAAAACTCGAATCCAATCCCTGTGGACTCAACAGCTCAAAAGGTAGATCGGCGGACCGGTATCCCGAAGGTGCGAGTTCAAATCCGGCTCGAGTCAACATTTTTCAGTTGACTTCGGCAGTGTAGGTTAATTGTGAAGTTATCGTTTCATAATACCCTGAGGAAGATTCTGAAATAGAATTGAAACAATGCACATCCATCCTCATGGATAGCGTTAAGTTCTCTCGAGAATATCTCGTGCACTTAAATTGGATAAAAACTCGCCTCCAATCCCTGTGGACACGATAGCTCAACATGTAGAACGGCCGACCGGTATCCCGAAGGTGCGAGTTCAAATCCCACTCCAGTAAACATTTTTAAGTTCACTTACGCAATGTAGGTTAATTGTGAAGTTATCGTTTCATAATACCCTTAGAATGATTCTGAAATAGAATTGAAACACTTCACATCCATCCTCATGGATAGCGTTAAGTTGTTGCGAGAATATCTCGTGCACTTAAATTGAATAAAAACTCGCCTCCAATCCCTAACCCTAACCCTAACCCTAACCCTAACTCTAACCCTAATCCTAACTTTAACCCTAACCCTAAACCTAACCCTAAACCTTACCCAAACCCTAACACTAACCCTAAACTAACACTAACCCTAACCCTAACCCTAACCCTAACCCTAACCCTAACCCTAACCCTAACCCTAATCCTAACCTAACCCTAACCCTAACCATCACCCTAACCCTAACTCTAACCCTAACCCTAACCCTAACCCTAATCCTAACCCTAACCCTAACCCTAACCCTAACCCTAACCCTAAACCTTACCCTAACCCTTACCCTAACCCTAACCCTAACCCTAAACTAACACTAACTTTAACCCTAACCCTAACCCTAACCCTAACCCTAACCATCACCCTAAACCTAACCCTAAGCCTAATCCTAACCCTAACCCTAATCCTAACACTAACCCTAACCCTAACCCTAAACCTAACCCTAACCCTTACCCTAACCCTAACCCTAACCCAAAACTAACACTAACCCTAACCCTAACCCTAACCCTAACACTAATCCTAACCCTAACCCTAAACCTAACCCTAAATCTAACCCTAACCCTAACTCTAACCTAACCTAAAGGTAGAGCGGCGGACCGGTATCCCGAAGGAGCGAGTCCAAATCCCGCTCGAGTCAACATTTTTCAGTTGACTTCGGCAGTGTAGGTTAATTGTGAAGTTATCGTTTCATAATACCCTGAATATGATTCTGAAATAGAATTGAAACACTGCACATCCATCCTCATGGATAGCGTTACGTTGTCGCGAGAATATCTCGTGCACTTAAATTGGATAAAAACTCGCCTCCAATCCCTGTGGACTCGATAGCTCAACAGGTAGAGAAGCGGACCGGTATCCCGAAGGTGCGAGTTCAAATCCCGCTCGAGTCAACATTTTTCAGTTGACTTCGGCAGTGTAGGTTAATTGTGAAATTATCGTTTCATAATACCCTGAGGATGATTCTGAAATAGAATTGAAATACTGCACATCCATCCTCATGGATAGCGTTAAGTTGTCGCGAGAATATCTCGTGCACTTAAATTGGATAAAAACTCGCCTCCAATCCCTGTGGACTTGATAGCTCAACAGGTAGAGCGGCGGAAAGGTATCCCGAAGGTGCGAATTGAAATCCCGCTCGAGTCAACATTTTTCAGTTGACTTCGGCAGTGTAGGTTAATTGTGAAATTATCGTTTCATAATACCCTGAGGATGATTCTGAAATAGAATTGAAACACTGCACATCCATCCTCATGGATAGCGTTAAGTTCTCTCGAGAATATCTCATGCACTTAAATTGGAAAAAAACTCCCCTCCAATCCCTGTGGACTCGATAGCTCAACAGGTAGAACGGCGGACCGGTATCCCGAAGGTGCGAGTTGAAATCCCGCTCGAGTCAACATTTTTCAGTTGACTTTGGCAGTGTAGGTTACTTGTGAAGTTATCGTTTCATAATACACCGAAGATGATTCTGAAATAGAATTGAAACACTGCACATCCATCCTCATGGATAGCGTTAAGTTCTCTCGAGATATCTCGTGCACTTAAATTGGATAAAACTCGCCTCCAATCACTGTGGACTAGATAGCTCAACTTGTAGAGCGACGGACCGGTATTCCGAAGTTCCGAGTTTAAATCCTGCTCGAGTAAACATTTTCCAGTTGACTTTGGCAGTGTAGGTTAATTGTGAAGTTATCGTTTTATAATACCCTGAGGATGATTCTGTAATAGAAATGAAACACTGCACTTCCATCCTCATAAATAGCGTTAAGTTGTCGCGAGAATATCTCGTGCACTTAAATTGGATAAAAACTCGCCTCCAATCTTTGTGGACTCGATAGCTCCACAGGTAGAGCGGCGGACCGTTATCCCGAAGGTGCGAGTTGAAATCCCGCTCGAGTCAACATTTTTCAGTTGACTTAGGCAGTGTACGTTAATTGTGAAGTTATCGTTTCATAATACCCTAATGAAGATTCTGAAATAGAATTAAAACACTGCACTTCCATCCTCATGGATAGCGTTAAATTGTCGGGAGAATATTTCGTGCACTTAGATTGGAAAAAACTCGCTCCAATCCCTGTGGACTGGATAGCTCAACAGGTAGAGCGGCGGACCGGTATCTCGATGGTGCGAGTTCAAATCCCGCTCGAGTCAACATTTTTAAGTTGACTTCGGATGTATAGGTTAATTGTGAAGTTATCGTTTCATAATACCCTGAAGATGATTCTGAAATAGAATTGAAACACTGCACATCCATTCTCATGGATAGCGTTAAGTTGTCGCGAGAATATCTCGTGCACTTAAATTGGATAAAAACTCGCCTCCAATCCCTGTTGAGTCGATAGCTCAACAGGTAGAGCGGCGGACTGGAATCCCGAAAGTGCGAGTTCAAATTCCGCTCGAGTCAACATTTTTAAGTTGATTTCGGCAGTGTAGGTTAATTGTGAAATCATCGTTTCATAATACCCTGATGAAGATTCCGAAATAGAATTGAAACACTGCACATCAATCCTCATGGATAGCGTTAAGTTGTCGCGAGAATATCTCGTGCACTTTAATTGGATAAAAACTCGCATCCAATCCCTGTCGACTCGATAGCTCAACAGGTAGAGCGGCGGACCGGTATCCCTAATGTGCGAGTTCATATCCAGATCGAGTCAACATTTTTCAGTTGACTTCGGCAGTGTAGGTTAATTGTGAAGTTATCGTTTCATAATACCCTGAGGATGTTTCTGAAATAGAATTGAAACACTGCACATCCATCCTCATGGATAGCGTTAAGTTTTACGGGAGAAAATCTCGTGCACTTAGATTGGAAAAAACTCGCCTCCAATCCCTGTGGACTCGATAGCTCAACAGGTAGAGCGGCGGACCGGTATACCGAAGTTGCGAGTTGAAATTCCGCTCGAGTCAACATTTTTAAGTTGACTTCGGCAGTGTAGGTTAATTGTGAAATCATCGTTTCATAATACCCTGATGAAGATTCCGAAATAGAATTGAAACACAGCACATCAATCCTCATGGATAGCGTTAAGTTGTCGCGAGAATATCTCGTGCACTTTAATTGGATAAAAGCTCGCATCCAATCCCTGTCGACTCGATAGCTCAACAGGTAGAGCGGCGGACCGGTATCCCGAAAGTGCGAGTTGAAATCCCGCTCGAGTCAACATTTTTAAGTTGACTTCGGCAGTGTAGGTTAATTCTGAACTTATCGTTTCATAATACTCTGAGGATGATTTTGTAATAGAATTGAAACACTGCACATCCATACTCATGGATAGCGTTAAGTTGTCGCGAGAATATCTCGTGCACTTAAATTGAAAAAAACTCGCCTCCAATCCGTAACCCTAACCCTAACCCTAACCCTAACCCTAACCTAACCCTAACCCTAACCCTAACCCTAACCCTAACCCTAACCCAAACCCTAACCCTAACCCTAACTCTAACCCTAACCCTAACCCTAACCCTAACCCTAACCTTAACCCTAACCCTAACCCTAACCTAACCCAAACCCAAACCCTAATCCTAACCCTAACCCTAACCCTACCCCTAACCTAACCTAAAGGTAGAGTGGCGGACCGGTATCCCGAAGGTGCGAGTTCAAATTCCGCTCGAGTCAACATTTTTAAGTTGACTTCGGCAGTGTAGGCTAATTGTGAAATCATCGTTTCATAATACCCTGATGAAGATTCTAAAATAGAATTGAAACACTGCACATCCATCCTCATGGATAGCGTTAAGTTGTCGCGAGAATATCTCGTGCACTTAGATTGGATAAAACTCGCTCCAATCCCTGTGGACTCTATAGCTCAACAGGTAGAGCGGCGGACCGGTATACCGAAGGTGCGAGTTCAAATCCCGCTCGAGACAACATTTTTCAGTTGACTTCGGCAGTGTAGGTTAATTGTGAAGTTATCGTTTCATAATACCCTGAGGATGATTCTGAAATAGAATTGAAACAATGCACATCCATCCTCATAAATAGCGTTAAGTTGTCGCGAGAATATCTCGTGCACTTAAATTGGATAAAAACTCGCCTCCAATCCCTAACCCTAACCCTAACACTAACCCTAACCCTAGCCCTAACCTAACCCTAACTATAACCCAAACCCTAACCCTAACCTAACCTAAAGGTAGAGCGGCGGACGGTTATCCCGAAGGTACGAGTTCAAATCCCGTTCGAGTTAACATTTTTCATTTGACTTCGGCAGTGTAGGTTTCTTGTGAAGTTATCGTTTCATAATACCCTGAGGATGATTCTGAAATAGAATTGAAACACTGCAAATCCATCCTCATTGATAACGTTAAGTTGTTGCGAGAATATCTCGAGCACTTAAATTGGATGAAACTCGCCCACAATCCTTGTGGACTCGATAGCTCAAGAGGTAGAGCGGCGGACCGGTATCCCGAAGGTGAGAATTCAAATCCCGGTCAAGTCAACATTTTTCAGTTGAAACGATAATTTCACAATTAACCTACAAAGCCGAAGTCACCTGAAAAATGTTGACTCGAGCGGGATTTGGACTCGCACCCTCGGGATACCGGTACGCCGCTCTATCTGTTGAGCTATGGAGTCCACAGGGATTGGATGCGAGTTTTTATGCAATCTAAGTGCATGAGATATTCTCGCGAAAACAAACGCTATCCAAGAGGATGGATGTGCAGTGTTTCAATTCTATTTCAGAATCATCCGCAGGGTATTATGAAACGATAACTTCACAATTAACCTACACTGCGAAGTCACATGAAAAATGTTGACTCCAGCGGGATTTGAACTCGCACCTGCGGGATACCGGTCCGCCGCTCTACCTGTTGAGCTATCGAGTCCACAGGGATTGGATGCGTGGTTTTATCCCATTTAAGTGAACGAGATATTCTCGCGACAACTTAACGCTATCCATGAGGATGTATGTGCAGTGTTTCAATTCTATTTCAGAATCATCCTCTGGGTATTATGAAACGATAACTTCACAATTAACCTACACTGCCGAAGTCAACTGAAAAATGTTGACTCGAGCAGGATTTGAACTCGCACCTTCGGGATACCGGTCCGCCGCACTACCTCTTAATCTATCGAATCCACAGGGATTGGAGGCGAGTTTTTATCTAATTTAAGTGCACGAGATATTCTCGCGACAACTTAACGCTATCCATGAGAATGTATGTGCAGTGTTTCAAATCTATTTCAGAATCATCCTCAGGGTATTACGAAACGATAACTTCACAATTAACCTACACTGCCGAAGTCAACTGAAAAATGTTGACTCGAGCGGGATTTGAACTCGCACCTTCGAGATACAAGTCCGCCGCTCTACCTGTTGAGCTATCGAGTCCACAGGGATTGGAGGCGAGTTTTTATCCAATTTAAGTGCACGAGATATTCTCGCGACAACTAAACGCTATCCATGAGGATGGATGTGCAGTATTTCAATTCTATTTCAGAATCATCCTCAGGGTATTATGAAACGATAATTTCACAATTAACCTACACTGCCGAAGTCAACTGAAAAATGTTCACTCGAGCGGGATTTGAACTCGAACCTTCGGGATACCGGTCCGCCGCTCTACCTGTTGAGCTATCGAGTCCACAGGGATTGTAGACGAGTTTTTATCCAATTTAAGTCCACGAGATATTCTCGCGACAACTTAACGCTATCCATGAGGATGGATGTGCAGTGTTTCAATTCTATATCAGAATCATATTCTGGGTATTATGAAACGATAACTTCACAATTAACCTACACTGCCGAAGTCAACTGAAAAATGTTGACTCGAGCGGGATTTGACCTCGCACCTTCGGGATACCGGTCCGCCGCTCTACCTGTTGAACTAACGGTTCCACACGGATTGGAGGCGAGTTTTTATCCAATTTAAGTGCACGAGATATTCTCGCGACAACTTAACGCGATCCATGAGGATGGATGTGCAGTGTTTCAATTCTATTTCAGAATCATCGTCAGGGTATTATGAAACGATAACTTCACAATTAACCTACACTGCTGAAGTCAACTGAAAAATGTTTACTCGAGGTGGATTTCAACTCGAACCTTCGGGATACCGGTCCGCCGCTCTACCTGTTGAACTAACGGTTCCACACGGATTGGAGGCGAGTTTTTATCCAATTTAAGTGCACGTGATATCCTAGCGACAACTTAACGCTATCCATGAGGATGGAGATGCAGTGTTTCAATTCTATTTCAGAATCATCCTCAGGGTATTATGAAACGATAACTTCACAATTAACCTACACTGCCGAAGTCAACTGAAAAATGTTGACTCAAGCGGGATTTGAAATCGCACCTTCGGGATACAGGTTCGCCGCTCTACCTGTTGAGCTATCGAGTCCACAGGGATTGGAGGCGAGTTTTTATCCAATTTAAGTGCACGAGATTTTCTCGCGACAACTTAACGCTATCCATGAGGATGGATGTGCAGTGTTTCAATTCTATTTCAGAATCATCGTCAGGGTATAATGAAACGATAACTTCACAATTAACCTACACTGCCGAAGTCAACTGAAAAATGTTGACTCGAGCGGGATTTGAACTCGCACCTTCGGGATACCGGTCGGCCGTTCTACATGTTGAGCTATCGTGTCCACAGGGATTGGAGGCGAGTTTTTATCCAATTTAAGTGCACGAGATATTCTCGCGAAAACTTAACGCTATCCATGAAAATGGATGAGCAGTGTTTCAATTCTATTTCAGAATCATCGTCAGGGTATTATGAAACGATAACTTCACAATTAACCTACACTGCCGAAGTCAACTGAAAAATGTTGACTCGAGCGGGATTTGAACTCGCAACTTCGGGATACCAGTCCGCCGCTCTACCTGTTGAGCTATCGAGTCCACAGGGATTGGAGGCGAGTTTTTATCCAATTTAAGTCCACGAGATATTCTCGAGAAAACTTAACGCTATCCATGAAAATGGATGAGCAGTGTTTCAATTCTATTTCAGAATCATCATCAGGGTATTATGAAACGATAACTTCAAAATTAACCTACACTGCCGAAGTCAACTGAAAAATGTTGACTCGAGCGGGATTTGAACTCGCACCTTAGGGATTCCGGTCCGCCGCTCTACCCTTTGAGCTATCGAGTCCACAGGTATTGGAGGCGAGTTTTTATCCAATTTAAGTGCACGAGATATTCTCGCGATAACTTAAAGTTATCCATGAGGATGGATGTGCAGTGTTTCAATTCTATTTCAGAATCATCGTCAGGGTATTATGAAACGATAAATTCACAATTAACCTACACTGCCGAAGTCAACTGAAAAATGTTGACTAGAACGGGATTTGAACTTGCACCTTCGGGATACCGGTCCGCCGCTCTACCTGTTGAGCTATCGAGTCCACAGAGATTGGAGGCGAATTTTTATCCAATTTAAGTGCACGAGATATTCTCGCGACAACTTAACGCTATCCATGAGGATGGATGTGCAGTGTTTCAATTCTATTCCAGAATCATCCTCAGGGTATTATGAAACGATAAATTCACAATTAACCTACACTGCCGAAGTCAACTGAAAAATGTTGACTAGAGCGGGATTTGAATTCGCACCTTCGGGATACCGGTCCGCCGCTCTACCTGTTGAGCTATCGTGTCCACAGGGATTGGAGGCGAGTTTTTATCCAATTTAAGTGCACGAGATATTCTCGCGACAACTTAACGTTATCCATGAGGAAGGATGTGCAGTGTTTCAATTCTATTTCAGAATCATCGTCAGGGTATTATGAAACTATAACTTCACAATTAACCTACACTGCCGAAGTCAATTGAAAAAAGATGACTCGAGCGGAATTTGAACTAGCACCTTCGGGATACCGGTCCGCCGCTCTACCTGTTGAGCTATCGAGTTCACAGGGATTGGAGGCGAGTTTTTATCCAATTTAAGTCCTCGAGATATTCTCACGGCAATTTAACGCTATCCATGATGATGGATGTGCAGTGTTTCAATTCTATTTCAGAATCATCGTCAGGGTATTATAAAACGATAACTTCACAATTAACCTACACTGCCGAAGTAAACTGAAAAATGTTGACTCGAGCGGGATTTGAACTCGCACCTTCGGGATACCGGTCCGCCGCTCTACATGTTGAGTATCGAGTCCACAGGGATTGGAAGGAAAGTTTTTATCCAATTTAAGTGCACGAGATATTCTCGCGACAACTTAACGCTATCCATGATGATGGATGTGCAGTATTTCAATTCTATTTCAGAATCATCGTCAGGGTATTATGAAACGATAACTTCAAAATTAACCTACACTGCCGAAGCCAACTGAAAAATGTTGACTCGAGCGGGATTTGAACTCCCAACTTCGGGATACCGGTCCGCCGCTCTACCTGTTGAGCTATCGAGTCCACAGGGATTGGAAGGCGACTTTTTATCCAATTTAAGTGCACGAGATATTCTCGCGACAACGTAACGCTATCCATGAGGATGGATGTGCACTGTTTCAATTCTATTTCAGAATCATCCACAGGGTATTATGAAACGATAATTTCACAATTAACCTACACTGCCGAAGTCAACTGAAAAATGTTGACTCGAGCGGGATTTGAACACGCACATTCGGGATACCGGTCCGCCGCTCTACCTGTTGAGTATCGAGTCCACAGGGATTGGATGGAAAGTTTTTATCCAATTTAAGTGCACGAGATATTCTCGCGACAACTTAACGCTATACATGAGGATGGATGTGCAGTATTTCAATTGTATTTCAGAATCATCGTCAGGGTATTATGAAACGATAACTTCAAAATTAACCTACACTGCCGACGTCAACTGAAAAATGTTGACTCGAGCTGGATTTGAACTCGCACTTTCGGGATACCGGTCCGCCGCTTACCTGTTGAGCTATCGAGTCCACAGGGACTGGAGGCGAGTTTTTATCCAATTTAAGTGCACGAGATATTCTCGCGACAACTTAACGCTATCCATGAGGATGGATGTGCAGTGTTTCAATTCTATTTCAGAATCATCGCCAGGGTATTTTGAAACGATAACTTCACAATTAACCTACACTGCCGAAGCCAACTGAAAAATGTTGACTCGAGCGGGATTTGAACTCCCAACTTCGGGATACCGGTCCGCCGCTCTACCTGTTGAGCTATCGAGTCCGCAGGGATTGGAAGGCGAGTTTTTATCCAATTTAAGTGCACGAGATATTCTCGCGACAACGTAACGCTATCCATGAGGATGGATGTGCAGTGTTTCAATTCTATTTCAGAATCATCGTCAGGGTATTATGAAACGATAACTTCACAATTAACCTACACTGCCAAAGTCAACTGAAAAATGTTGACTCGAGCGGGATTTGAACTCGCACCTTCGTGAATACCGGTCCGCTTCTCTACCTGTTGAGCTATCGAGTCCACAGGGATTGGAGGCGAGTTTTTATCCAATTTAAGTGCACGAGATATTCTTGCGACAACTTAACGCTATCCATGAGGATAAATGTGCAGTGTTTCAATTCTATTTCAGAATCATCCACAGGGTATTATGAAACGATAATTTCACAATTAACCTACACTGCCGAAGTCAACTGAAAAATTTTGACTCAAACGGGATTTGAACTCGCACCTTCGGGATACCGGTCTGCCGCTCTACCTGTTGAACTATCGAGTCCACAGGGATTTGAGGCGAGTTTTTATCCAATTTAAGTGCACGAGATATTCTCGCTACAACTTAAAGCTATCCATGAGGATGGATGTGCACTGTTTCAATTCTATTTCAGAATCATCGTCAGGGTATTACGAAACGATAACTTCTCAATTAACCTACACTGCCGAAGTCAACTGAAAAATGTTGACTCGAGCGGGATTTGAACTCGCACATTCGGGATACCGGTCCGCCGCTATACCTGTTGAGCTATCGATTCCACAGGGATTGGGGGCGAGTTTTTATCCAATTTAAGTGCACGAGATATTCTCGCGACAACTTAACGCTATCCATGAAGACGGATGTGCAGTGCTTCAATTCTATTTCAGAATCATCCTCAGGGTATTACGAAACGATAACTTCACAATTAACCTACACTGCCGAAGTCAACTGAAAAATGTTGACTCGAGCGGGATTTGAACTCGCACATTCGGGATACCGGTCCGCCACTCTACCTGTTGAGCTATCGAGTCCACAGGGATTGGAGGCGAGTTTTTATCCAATTTAAGTGCACGAGATATTCTCGCGCAACTTAACGCTATCCATGAGGATGGATGTGCACTGTTTCAATTCTATTTCAGAATCATCGTCTGGGTATTATGAAACGATAACTTCACAATTAACCTACACTGCCGAAGTCAACTGAAAAATGTTGACTCGAGCGGGATTTGAACACGCACATTTGGGATACCGGTCCGCCGCTCTACCTGTTGAGTATCGAGTCCACAGGGATTGGATGGAAAGTTTTTATCCAATTTAAGTGCACGAGATATTCTCGCGACAACTTAACGCTATCCATGATGATGGATGTGCAGTATTTCAATTCTATTTCAGAATCATCGTCAGGGTATTATGAAACGATAACTTCAAAATTAACCTACACTGCCGAAGTCAACTGAAAAATGTTGACTCGAGCTGGATTTGAACTCGCACTTTCGGGATACCGGTCCGCCGCGTACCTGTTGAGCTATCGAGTCCACAGGGACTGGAGGCGAGTTTTTATCCAATTTAAGTACACGAGATATTCTTGCGACAACTTAACGCTATCCATGAGGATAAATGTGCAGTGTTTCAATTCTATTTCAGAATCATCCACAGGGTATTATGAAACGATAATTTCACAATTAACCTACACTGCCGAAGTCAACTGAAAAATGTTGACTCGAGCGGGATTTGAACTCGCACCATCGGGATACCGGTCTGCCGCTCTACCTGTTGAGCTATCGAGTCCACAGGGATTGGAGGCGAGTTTTTATCCAATTTAAGTGCACGAGATATTCTCGCTACAACTTAAAGCTATCCATGAGGATGGATGTGCACTGTTTCAATTCTATTTCAGAATCATCGTCAGGGTATTACGAAACGATAACTTCACAATTAACCTACACTGCCGAAGCCAACTGAAAAATGTTGACTCGAGCGGGATTTGAACACGCACATTCGGGATACCGGTCCGCCGCTCTACCTGTTGAGTATCGAGTCCACAGGGATTGGATGGAAAGTTTTTATCCAATTTAAGTGCACGAGATATTCTCGCGACAACTTAACGCTATCCATGATGATGGATGTGCAATATTTCAATTCTATTTCAGAATCATCGTCAGGGTATTATGAAACGATAACTTCAAAATTAACCTACACTGCCGAAGTCAACTGAAAAATGTTGACTCGAGCTGGATTTGAACTCGCACTTTCGGGATACCGGTCCGCCGCGTACCTGTTGAGCTATCGAGTCCACAGGGACTGGAGGCGAGTTTTTATCCAATTTAAGTGCACGAGATATTCTTGCGACAACTTAACGCTATCCATGAGGATAAATGTGCAGTGTTTCAATTCTATTTCAGAATCATCCACAGGGTATTATGAAACGATAATTTCACAATTAACCTACACTGCCGAAGTCAACTGAAAAATTTTGACTCAAACGGCATTTGAACTCGCACCTTCGGGATACCGGTCTGCCGCTCTACCTGTTGAGCTATCGAGTCCACAGGGATTGGAGGCGAGTTTTTATCCAATTTAAGTGCACGAGATATTCTCGCTACAACTTAAAGCTATCCATGAGGATGGATGTGCACTGTTTCAATTCTATTTCAGAATCATCGTCAGGGTATTACGAAACGATAACTTCACAATTAACCTACACTGCCGAAGCCAACTGAAAAATGTTGACTCGAGCGGGATTTGAACTCCCAACTTCGGGATACCGGTCCGCCGCTCTACCTGTTGAGCTATCGAGTCCACAGGGATTGGAAGGCGAGTTTTTATCCAATTTAAGTGCACGAGATATTCTCGCGACAACGTAACGCTATCCATGAGGATGGATGTGCAGTGTTTCAATTCTATTTCAGAATCATCCACAGGGTATTATGAAACGATAATTTCACAATTAAACTACACTGCCGAAGTCAACTGAAAAATGTTGACTCGAGCGGGATTTGAACACGCACATTCGGGATACCGGTCCGCCGCTCTACCTGTTGAGTATCGAGTCCACAGGGATTGGATGGAAAGTTTTTATCCAATTTAAGTGCACGAGATATTCTCGCGACAACTTAACGCTATACATGAGGATGGATGTGCAGTATTTCAATTCTATTTCAGAATCATCGTCAGGGTATTATGAAACGATAACTTCAAAATTAACCTACACTGCCGAAGTCAACTGAAAAATGTTGACTCGAGCTGGATTTGAACTCGCACTTTCGGGATACCGGTCCGCCGCTTACCTGTTGAGCTATCGAGTCCACAGGGACTGGAGGCGAGTTTTTATCCAATTTAAGTGCACGAGATATTCTCGCGACAACTTAACGCTATCCATGAGGATGGATGTGCAGTGTTTCAATTCTATTTCAGAATCATCGCCAGGGTATTTTGAAACGATAACTTCACAATTAACCTACACTGCCGAAGCCAACTGAAAAATGTTGACTCGAGCGGGATTTGAACTCCCAACTTCGGGATACCGGTCCGCCGCTCTACCTGTTGAGCTATCGAGTCCACAGGGATAGGAAGGCGAGTTTTTATCCAATTTAAGTGCACGAGATATTCTTGCGACAACGTAACGCTATCCATGAGGATGGATGTGCAGTGTTTCAATTCTATTTCGGAATCATCGTCAGGGTATTACGAAACGATAACTTCACAATTAACCTACACTGCCGAAGCCAACTGAAAAATGTTGACTCGAGCGGGATTTGAACTCCCAACTTCGGGATACCGGTCCGCCGCTCTACCTGTTGAGCTATCGAGTCCACAGGGATTGGAAGGCGAGTTTTTATCCAATTTAAGTGCACGAGATATTCTCGCGACAACGTAACGCTATCCATGAGGATGGATGTGCAGTGTTTCAATTCTATTTCAGAATCATCGTCAGGGTATTATGAAACAATAACTTCACAATTAACCTACACTGCCGAAGTCAACTGAAAAATGTTGACTCGAGCGTGTTTTGAACTCGCACCTTCGGGATACCGGTCCGCTTTTCTACCTGTTGAGCTATCGAGTCCACAGGGATTGGAGGCGAGTTTTTATCCAATTTAAGTGCACGAGATATTCTTGCGACAACTTAACGCTATCCATGAGGATAAATGTGCAGTGTTCCAATTCTATTTCAGAATCATCCACAGGGTATTATGAAACGATAATTTCACAATTAACCTACACTGCCGAAGTCAACTGAAAAATTTTGACTCAAACGGGATTTGAACTCGCACCTTCGGGATACCGGTCTGCCGCTCTACCTGTTGAGCTATCGAGTCCACAGGGATTGGAGGCGAGTTTTTATCCAATTTAAGTGCACGAGATATTCTCGCGACAACTTAACGCTATCCATGAAGACGGATGTGCAGTGCTTCAATTCTATTTCAGAATCATCCTCAGGGTATTACGAAACGATAACTTCACAATTAACCTACACTGCCGAAGTCAACTGAAAAATGTTGACTCGAGCGGGATTTGAACTCGCACATTCGGGATACCGGTCCGCCACTCTACCTGTTGAGCTATCGAGTCCACAGGGATTGGAGGCGAGTTTTTATCCAATTTAAGTGCACGAGATATTCTCGCGCAACTTAACGCTATCCATGAGGATGGATGTGCACTGTTTCAATTCTATTTCAGAATCATCGTCTGGGTATTATGAAACGATAACTTCACAATTAACCTACACTGCCGAAGTCAACTGAAAAATGTTGACTCGAGCGGGATTTGAACACACACATTCGGGATACCGGTCCGCCGCTCTACCTGTTGAGTATCGAGTCCACAGGGATTGGATGGAAAGTTTTTATCCAATTTAAGTGCACGAGATATTCTCGCGACAACTTAACGCTATCCATGAGGATGGATGTGCAGTGTTTCAATTCTATTTCGGAATCATCGTCAGGGTATTACGAAACGATAACTTCACAATTAACCTACACTGCCTAAGTCAACTGAAAAATGTTGACTCGAGCGGGATTTGTACTCGCACCTTCGGGATACCGGTCCGCCGCTCTACCTGTTGAGCTATCGAGTCCACAGGGATTGGAGGCGAGTTTTCATCCAATTTAGTTGCACGAGATATTCTCGCGATAACCTAACGCTATCCATGAGGATGGATGTGCAGTGTTTCAATTATATTTTAGAATCATCGTCATGGTATTATGAAACGATAACTTCACAATTAACCTACACTGCCGAAGTCAACTGAAAAATGTTGACTCGAACGGGATTTGAACTCGCACCTTCGGGATACCGGTCTGCCGCTCTACCTGTTGAGCTATCGAGTCCACAGGGATTATAGGCGAGTTTTGATCCAATTTAAGTACACGAGATATTCTCGCGATAACTTAACGCTATCCACGAGGATGGATGTGCAGTGTTTCAATTCTATTTCAGAATCATCGTCAGGGTATTACGAAACGATAACTTCACAATTAACCTACACTGCCGAAGTCAACTAAAAAATGTTAACTCCAGCGGGATTTGAACTCGCACCTTCGGGATACCGGTCCGCCGCTCTACCTGTTGAGCTATCGAGTCCACAGGGATTGGAGGCGAGCTTTTATCCAATTTAAGTGCACGAGATATTCTCGGGACAACTTAACGCTATCCATGAGGATGGATGTGCAGTGTTTCAATTCTATTTCAGAATCATCGTCAGGGTATTATGAAACGATAACTTCACAAGTAACCTACACTGCCGAAGTCAACTGAAAAATGTTGACTCGAGCGGGATTTCAACTCGCACCTTCGGGATAAAGGTCCGCCGCTCTACCTATTGAGCTATCGAGTCCACAGGGATTAGAGGCGAGTATTTATCCAATTTAAGTGCACGAGATATTCTCGCGACAACTTAACGCTATCCATGAAAATGGAAGTGCAGTGTTTCAATTCTATTTCAGAATCATCCTCATGGTATTATGAAACTATAACTTCACAATTAACCTACACTGCCGAAGTCAACTGAAAAATGTTGACTCGATCGGGATTTGAACTCGCACCTTCGGGATACCGTTCCGCTGCTCTACCTGTTGAGCGATCGAGTCCACAGGGATTGGAGGCTAGTTTTAATCCAATTAAAGTGCACGAGATATTCTCGCGACAACTTAACGCTATCCATGAAAATGGAACTGCAGTGTTTCAATTCTATTTCAGAATCTTCCTCAGGGTATTATGAAATGATAACTTCACAATTAACCTACACTGCCGAAGTCAACTGAAAAATGTTGACTCGAGTGGGATTTGAACTCGCACCTTCGGGATACCGGTCCGCCGCTCTACCTGTTGAGCTATCGAGTCCACCGGGATTGGAGGCGAGTTTTTATCCAATTTAAGAGCACGAGATATTCTCGCGATAACTTAACGCTATCCATGAGGACGGATGTTCACTATTTCAATTCTATTTCAGAATCATCGTCAGGGTATTACGAAACGATGACTTAACAACTAAACCTACACTGCCTAAGTCAACTGAAAAATGTTGACTCGAGCGGGATTTGAACTCGCACATTCGGGATACCGGTCCGCCGCTCTACCTGTTGAGCTATCGAGTCCACAGGGATTCGAGGAGAGTTTTTATCCAATTTAAGTGCACGAGATATCCTCGCGACGACTTAACGTTATCCATGAGGATGGATGTGCAGTGTTTCAATTCTATTTCAGAATCATCGTCAGGGTATTATGAAACGATAACTTCACAATTAACCTACACTGCCGAATTCAACTGAAAAATGTTGACTCGAGTGGGATTTGAACTCGCACCTTCGGGATACCGGTCCGCCGCTCTACCTGTTGAGCTATCGAGTCCACAGGGATTGGAGGCAAGTTTTTATCCTATTTAAGTGCACGAGATATTCTCGCGACCACTTAACGCTATCCATGAGGATGGATGTGCAGTGTTTCAATTCTATTTCAGAATCATCGTCAGGGTATTATGAAACGATAACTTCACAATTAACCTACACTGCCGAAGTCAACTGAAATATGTTTACTCGAGCGGGATTTAAACTCGCACCTTCGGGATAACGGTCCGCCGCTCTACCTGTTGAGCTATCGAGTCCACATGGATTGGAGGCGAGTTTTTATCCAATTTAAGTGCACTAGATATTCTCACGATGGATGTGCAGTGTTTCAATTCTATTTCAGAATCATCCTCAGGGTATTATGAAACGATAACTTCACAATTAACCTACACTGCCGAAGTCAACTGAAAAATGTTGACTCGAGCGGGATTTGAACTCGCACTTTCGGGATACAGTCCGCCGTTCTACCTGTTGAGCTATCGAGTCCACAGGGATTGTAGGCGAGTTTTTATCCAATTTAAGTGCACGAGATATTCTCGCGATAACTTAACGCTATCTATGAGGATGGATGTGCAGTGTTTCAATTCTATTTCAGAATCATCGTCAGGGTATTATGAAACGATAACTTCACAATTAACCTACACTGCCGAAGTCAACTGAAATATGTTTACTCGAGCGGGATTTAAACTCGCACCTTCGGGATAACGGTCCGCCGCTCTACCTGTTGAGCTATCGAGTCCACATGGATTGGAGGCGAGTTTTTATCCAATTTAAGTGCACTAGATATTCTCACGATGGATGTGCAGTGTTTCAATTCTATTTCAGAATCATCCTCAGGGTATTATGAAACGATAACTTCACAATTAACCTACACTGCCGAAGTCAACTGAAAAATGTTGACTCGAGCGGGATTTGAACTCGCACTTTCGGGATACAGTCCGCCGTTCTACCTGTTGAGCTATCGAGTCCACAGGGATTGTAGGCGAGTTTTTATCCAATTTAAGTGCACGAGATATTCTCGCGATAACTTAACGCTATCTATGAGGATGGATGTGCAGTGTTTCAATTCTATTTCAGAATCATCGTCAGGGTATTATGAAACGATAACTTCACAATTAATCTACACTGCCGAAGTCAACTGAAAAATGTTGACTCGAGTGGGATTTGAACTCGCACCTTCCGGATACCGGTCCGCCGCTCTACCTGTTGAGCTATCGAGTCCACAAGGATTGGAGGCGAGTTTTTATCCAATTTAAGTGCACGAGATATTCTCGCGACAACTTGACGCTATCAATGAGGATGGATGTGCAATGTTTCAATTCTATTTCAGAATCATCATCAGGGTATTATGAAACGATAACTTCACAATTAAACTACACTCCCGGAGTCAACTGAAAAATGTTGACTCGAGCGGGATTTGAACTCGCACATTCGGGATACAGGTCCGCCGCTCGACCTGTTGAGCTATCGAGTCCACAGGGATTGGAGGCGAGTTTTTATCCAATTTAAGTGCACGAGATATTTTCGCGACAACTTAACGCTATCCATGAAGACCGATGTGCAGTGTTACAATTCTATTTCAGAATCATCGTCAAAGTATTATGAAACGATAACTTCACAATTAACCTACACTGCCGAAGTCAACTGAAAAATGTTGACTCGAGCGGGATTTGAACTCGCACCTTCGGGATACCGGTCCGCCGCTCTACCTGTTGAGCTATCGAGTCCACAGGGATTGGAGGCGAATTTTCATCAAATTTAAGTGCACGAGATATTCTCGCGTCAACTTAACTCTATCCATGAAAATGGATGATCAGTGTTTCAATTCTATTTCAGAATCATCGTCAGGGTATTATGAAACCATAACTTCACAATTAACCTACACTGCTGAAGTCAACTGAAAAATGTTGACTCGAGCGGGATTTCAACTCGCACCTTCGGGATACAGGTCCGCCGCTCTACCTGTTGAGCTATCGAGTCCACAGAGATTGGAGGCGAGTTTTCATCCAATTTAATTGAACGAGATATTCTCGCGACAACTTAACGCTATCCATGAGGATGGATGTGCAGTGTTTCAATTCTATTTCAGAATCATCGTCAGGGTATTATGAAACGATAACTTCACAATTAACCTACACTGCCGAAGTAAACTGAAAAATGTTGACTCGAGCGGGATTTGAAATCGCACATTCGGGATAACGGTCCGCCGCTCTACCTGTTAAGCTATCGAGTCCTCTGGGATTGGAGGCGAGTTTTTATCCAATTTAAGTGCACGAGATATTCTCGCGACAACTTAACGCTATACATGAGGATGGATGTGCAGTGTTTAAATTCTATTTCAGAATCATCGTCAGGGTATTATGAAACGATAACTTCACAATTAACCTACACTGCCGAAGTCAACTGAAAAATGTTGACTAGAGGAGGATTTGAACTCGCACCTTCGGGATACCGGTCCTCCGCTCTTCCTGTTGAGCTATCGAGTCCACAGGGATTGGAGGCGAGTTTTTATCCAATTTAAGTGCACGAGATCTTCCCGCGACAACTTAACGCTATCCATGAGAATGGATGTGCAGTGTTTCAATTCTATTTCAGAATCATCCTCAGGGTATTATGAAACGATAACTTCACAATTAACCTACACTGCCGAAGTCAACTGATAAATGTTGACTCGAGCGGGATTTGAACTCGCACCTTCGGGATACAGGTCCGCCGCTCTACCTGTTGAGCTATCGAGTCCACAGAGATTGAAGGCGAGTTTTTATCCAATTAAAGTGCACGAGATATTCTCGCGACAACTTAACGTTATCCATGAGGATGGATGTGCAGTGTTTCAATTCTATTTCAGAATCATCGTCAGGGTATTAGGAAACGATAACTTCACAATTAACCTACACTGCCGAAGTCAACTGAAAAATGTTGACTCGAGCAAGATTTGAACTCGCACCTTCGGGATACCGGTCCGCCGTTCTACCTGTTGAGCTATCGAGTCCACAGGGATTGGAGGCGAGTTTTTATCCTATTTAAGTGCACGAGATATTCTCGCGACAACTTACGCTAAACATGGGGATGGATGTGCACTGTTTCAATTCAATTTCAGAATCATCCTCAGGGTATTATGAAACGATAAAATCACAATTAACCTACACTGCCCAAGTCAACTGAAAAATGTTGACTCGAGCGGTATTTGAACTCGCACCTTCCGAATACCGGTCCGCCGCTCTACCTGTTGAGCTATCCAGTCCACAGGGATTGGAGGCGAGTTTTTATACAATTTAAGTGCACGAGATATTCTCGCGACAACTTAACGCTATCCATGAGGATGGATGTGCAGTGTTTCAATTCTATTTCAGAATCATCCTCAGGGTATTAGGAAACGATAACTTCACAATTAACCTACACTGCCGAAGTCAACTGAAAAATGTTGACTCGAACGGGATTTGAACTCGCACCTTCGGGATAACGGTCCGTCGCTCTACCTGTTGAGCTATCGAGTTCACAGGGATTGGAGGCGAGTTTTTATCCAATTTAAGTGCACGAGATATTCTCGCGACAACTTAACGCTAAACATGAGGATGGATGTGCAGAGTTTCATATCAATTTCAGAATCATTTTCAGGGTATTATGAAACGATAACTTCACAATTAACATACACTGCCCAAGTCAACAGAAAAATGTTGACTCGAGCGGGATTTGAACTCGCACCTTCGGGATACCGGTCCGCCGCTCTACCTTTTGAGCTATCGAGTCCACAGGGATTGGAGGCGAGTTTTTATCCAATTCAATTGCACGAGATATTCTCGCGACAACTTAACGCTATCCATGAAAATGGATGTGCAGTGTTTCAATTCTATTTCAGAATCATCGTCAGGGTATTATGAAACGATAACTTCACAATTAACCTACACTGTCGAAGTCAACTGAAAAATATTGACTCCAGCGGAATTTGAACTCGCACTTTCGGGATACCGGTCTGCCGCTCTACCTGTTGAGCTATCAAGTCAACAGGGATTGGAGGCGAGTTTTTATCCAATTTAAGTGCACGAGATATTCTCGCGACAACTTAACGCCATCCATGAGGACGGATGTGCACTGTTTCAATTCTATTTCAGAATCATCGTCAGGGTATTATGAAACGATAACTTCACAATTAACCTACACTGCCGAAGTCAACTGAAAAATGTTGAATCGAGCGGGATTTGAACTCGCATCTTCGGGATACCTGTCCGCCGCTATACCTGTTGAGCTATCGAGTCCACAGGGATTGGAGGAGAGTTTTTATCCAATTTTAGTGCACGAGATATTCTCGCGACTACTTAACGCCTTCCATGAGGATGGATGTGCAGTGTTTCAATTCTATTTCAGAATCATCCTCAGGGTATTATGAAACGATAACTTCACAATTAACTTACACTGCCGAAGTCAACTGAAATATGTTGACTCGAGCGGGATTTGAACTCGAACCTTCGGGATACCGGTCCGCAGCTCTACCTGTTGAGCTATCGAGTCCACAGGGATTAGAGGCGAGTTTTTATCCAATTTAAGTGCACGAGATATTCTCGCGACAACTTTACGCTATCCATGAGGATGGATGTGCAGTGTTTCAATTCTATTTCAGAATCATCCTCAGGGTATTATGAAACGATGACTTCACAATTAACCTACCCTGCCGAAGTCAACTGGAAAAAAAGTTGACTCGAGCGGGATTTGAACTCGCACCTTCGGGATACCGATCCGCCGATTTACCTGTTGAGCTATCGAGTCCACAGGGATTGGAGGCTAGTTTTTATCCAATTTAATTGCACGAGATATTCTTGCGAAAACTTAACGCTATCCATGAGGATAGATGTGCAGTGTTTCAATTCTATTTCAGAATCATCCTCAGGGTATTATGAAACGATAACTTCACAATTAACCTACACTGCCGAAGTCAACTGAAAAATGTTGACTCGAGCAGGATTTGAACTCGCACCTTCGAGATACCGGTCCGACGCACTACCTGTTGAGCTATCGAGTCCACAGGGATTGGAGGCGAGTTTTTATCCAAATTAAGTGCACGAGATATTCTCGCGACAACTTAACGCTATCCATGAGGATGGATGTGCAGTGTTTCAATTCTATTTCAGAATCATCCTCAGGTTGTTATGAAACGATAACTTCACAATTAATTTACACTGCCGAAGTCAACTGATAAATGTTGACTCGAGCGGGATTTCAACTCGCACCTTCGGGATACAGGTCCGCCGCTCTACTTGTTGAGCTATCGAGTCCACAGAGATTGAAGGAGAGTTTTTATCCAATTAAAGGGCACGAGATATTGTCGCGATAACTTAACGCTATCCATGAGGATGGATGTGCAGTGTTTCAATTCTATTTCACAATCATCCTCAGGGTATTATGAAACGATAACTTCACAATTAACCTACACTGCCGAAGTCAACTGAAAAATGTTAACTCGAGCGGGATTTGAACTC
Organism: Heliopora coerulea; assembly: GCA_030142905.1. Lineage (NCBI taxonomy): Eukaryota > Metazoa > Cnidaria > Anthozoa > Scleralcyonacea > Helioporidae > Heliopora > Heliopora coerulea. Next base: position 82,700 of record JASJOG010000233.1, on the reverse strand, counting down.
GCAAATTCGGGATAAAGGTCCGCCGCTCTACCTGTTGAGCTATCGAGTCCACAGAGATTGGAGGCGAGTTTTTATCCAATTTAAGTTCACGAGATATTCTCGCGACAACCTAACGCTATCCATGAGGATGGATGTGCAGTGTTTCAATTCTATTTCAGAATCATCGTCAGGGTATTATGAAACGATAACTTCACAATTAACCTACACTGCCGAAGTCATCTGAAAAATGTTGACTCGAGCGGGATTTGAAATCGCACATTCGGGATACCGGTCCTCCGCTCTTCCTGTTGAGCTATCGAGTCCACAGGGATTGGAGGCGAGTTTTTATCCAATTTAAGTGCACGAGATATTCTCGCGACAACTTAACGCTATTTTTGAGAATGGATGTGCAGTGTTTCAATTCTATTTCAGAATCATCCTCAGGGTATTATGAAACGATAACATCACAATTAACCTACACTGCCGAAGTCAACTGAAAAATGTTGACTAGAGGAGGATTTGAACTCGCACCTTTGGGATACCGGTCCTCCGCTCTTCCTGTTGAGCTATCGAGTCCACAGGGATTGGAGGCGAGTTTTTATCCAATTTAAGTGAACGAGATATTCTCGCGTCAACTTAACGCTATCCATGAGGATGGATGTGCAGTGTTTCAATTCTATTTCAGAATCATCCTCAGGTTGTTATGAAACGATAACTTCACAATTAATTTACACTGCCGAATTCAACTGATAAATGTTGACTCGAGCGGGATTTGAACTCGCACCTTCGGGATACCGGTCCGCCGCTCTACCTGTTGAGCTATCGAGTCCACAGGGATTGGAGGCGAGTTTTTATCCAATTTAAGTGCACGAGATATTCTCGCGACAACTTAACGCTATCCAAGAGGATGGATGTGCAGTGTTTCAATTCTATTTCAGAATCATCGTCAGGGTATTAGGAAACCATAACTTCACAATTAACCTACACTGCCGAAGTCAACTGAAAAATGTTGACTGGAGCGGGATTTGAATTCGCACCTTCGGGATACCGGTCCACCGCTCTACCTGTTGAGCTATCCAGTCCACAGGGATTGGAGGCGAGTTTTTATCCAATTTAAGTGCACGAGATATTCTCGCGACAACTTAACACTATCCATGAGGATGGATGTGCAGTGTTTCAATTCTATTTCAGAATCATCGTCAGGGTATTATGAAACGATAACTTCACAATTAACCTACACTGCCGAAGTCAACTGAAAAATGTTGACTCGAGCGGGATTTGAACTCGCACCTTCGGGATACCGTTCCGCCGCTCTATCTGTTGAGCTATTCAGTCCACAGGGATTTGAGGCGAGTTTTTATCCAATTTAAGTGCACGAGATATTCTCGCGACAACTTAACGCTATCCATGAGGATGGATGTGCAGTGTTTCAATTCTATTTCAGAATCATCGTCGGGGTATTATGAAACGATAACTTCACAATTAACCTACACTGCCGAAGTCAACTGAAAAATGTTGACTCGAGCGGGATTTGAACTCGCACCTTCGGGATACCGTTCCGCCGCTCTACCTGTTGAGCTATCGAGTCCACAGGGATTGGAGGCGAGTTTTTATCCAATTTAAGTGCACGAGATATTCTCGCGACAACTTAACGCTATCCATGAGGATGGATGTGCAGTGTTTCAATTCTATTTCAGAATCATCCTTAGGGTATTATGAAACGATAACTTCACAATTAACCTACACTGCCGAAGTCAACTGAAAAATGTTGACTCGAGCGGGATTTGAACTCGCACCTTCGGGATACCGGTCCGCCGCTCTACCTGTTGAGCTATCCAGTCCACAGATTTTGGAGGCGAGTTTTTATCCAATTTAAGTGCACGAGATATTCTCGCGACAACTTAACGCTATCCATGAGGATGGATATGCAGTGTTTCAATTCTATTTCAGAATCATCGTCAGAATATTATGAAACGATAACTTCACAATTAACCTACACTGCCGAAGTCAACTGAAAAATATTGACTCGAGCGGGATTTGAACTCGCACCTTCGGGATAAAGGTCCGCCGCTCTACCTGTTGAGCTATCGAGTCCACAGAGATTGGAGGCGAGTTTTTATCCTATTTAAGTGCACGAGATATTCTCGCGACAACTTAACGCTATCCATGAGGATGGATGTGCAGTGTTTCAATTCTATTTCAGAATCATCATCAGGGTATTATGAAACGATAACTTCACATATAACCTCCACTGCCGAAGTCAACTGAAAAATGATGACTCGAGCGGGATTTGAATTCGCACCTTCGGGATACCGGTCCGCCGCTCTACCTGAAGAGCTATCCAGTCCACAGGGATTGGAGGCGAATTTTTATCCAATTTAAGTGCACGAGATATTCTCGCGACAACTTAACGCAATTCCTGAGGATGGATGTGCAGGGTTTCAATTCTATTTCAGAATCATCGTCAGGGTATTATGAAACGATAACTTCACAATTAACCTACACTGCCAAAGTCAACTGAAAAATGTTGACTCGAGCGGGATTTGAACTCGCTCCTTCGGGATACCGGTCCGCCGGTCTACCTGTCGAGCTATCGAGTCCACAAGGATTGGAGACGAGTTTTTATCCAATTTAAGTGCACGAGATATTCTCGCGACAACTTAACGCTATCCATGAGGATGGATATGCAGTGTTTCAATTCTATTTCAGAATCATCCTCAGGGTATTATGAAACGATAACTTCATAATTAACCTACACTGCCGAAGTCAACTGAAAAATGTTGACTCGAGCGGGATTTGAACTCGCACCTTCGGGATAAAGGTCCGCCGCTCTACCTGTAGAGCTATCGAGTCCACAGAGATTGGAGGCGAGTTTTTATCCTATTTAAGTGCACGATATATTCTCGCGACAACTTAACGCTATCCATGAGGATAGATATGCAGTGTTTCAATTCTATTTCAGAATCATCGTCAGGGTATTATTAAACGATAACTTCACATTTAACCTCCACTGCCGAAGTCAACTGAAAAATGATGACTCGAGCGGGATTTGAATTCGCACCTTCGAGATACCGGTCCGCCGCTCTACCTGTTGAGCTATCGAGTCCTCAGGGATTGGAGGCGAGTTTTTATCCAATTTAAGTGCACGAGATATTCTCGCGACAACTTAACGCTATCCATGAGGATGGATGTGCAGTGTTTCAATTCTATTTCAGAATCATCGTCAGGGTATTATTAAACGATAACTTCACAATTAACCTCCACTGCCAAAGTCAACTGAAAAATGTTGACTCGAGTGGGATTTGAACTCGCACCTTCGGGATACCGGTCCGTCGCTCTACCTGTTGAGCTACGAGTCCACAGGGATTGGAAGCGAGTTTTTATCCAATTTAAGTGCACGAGATATTCTCGCGACAACTTAACGCTATCCATGAGGATGGATGTGCAGTGTTTCAATTCTATTTCAGAATCATCGTCAGGGTATTATGAAACGATAACTTCACAATTAACCTACATTGCCGAAGTCAACTGAAAAATGTTGACTGGAGCGGGATTTGAACTCGCACCTTCGGGATACAGGTCCGCCGCTCTACCTGTTGAGCTTACGAGTCCACAGGTATTGGAGGCGAGTTTTTATCCAATTTAAGTGCACGAGATATTCTCGCGACAACTTAACGCTATCCAAGAGGATGGATGTGCAGTGTTTCAATTCTATTTCAGAATCATCGTCAGGGTATTATGAAACCATAACTTCACAATTAACCTACACTGCCGAAGTCAACTGAAAAATGTTGACTCGAGCGGGATTTGAATTCGCACCTTCGGGATACCGGTCCACCGCTCTACCTGTTGAGCTATCGAGTCCACAGGGATTGGAGGCGAGTTTTTATCCAATTTAAATGCACGAGATATTCTCGCGACAACTTAACGCTATCCATGAGGATGGATGTGCAGTGTTTCAATTCTATTTCAGAATCATCGTCAGGGTATTATGAAACGATAACTTCATATTTAACCTACACTGCCGAAGTCAACTGAAAAATGTTGACTCGAGCGGGATTTGAACTCGCACCTTCGGGATACCGTTCCGCCGCTCTACCTGTTGAGCTATTCAGTCCACAGGGATTGGAGGCGAGTTTTTATCCAATTTAAGTGCACGAGATATTCTCGCGACAACTTAACGCTATCCATGAGGATGGATGTGCAGTGTTTCAATTCTATTTCAGAATCATCGTCAGGGTATTATGAAACGATAACTTCACAATTAACCTCCACTGCCGAAGTCAACTGAAAAATGTTGACTCGAGCGGGATTTGAACTCGCTCCTTCGGGATGCCGGTCCGCCGCTCTACCTGTCGAGCTATCGAGTCCACAGGGATTGGAGGCGAGTTTTTATCCAATTTAAGTGCACGAGATATTCTCGGGACAACTTAACGCTATCCATGAGGATGGATGTGCAGTGTTACAATTCTATTTCAGAATCATCCTCAGGGTATTATGAAACGATAACTTCACAATTAACCTATACTGCCGAAGTCAACTGAAAAATGTTGACTCGAGCGGGATTTGAACTCGCTCCTTCGGGATACCGGTCCGCCGCTCTACCTGTCGAGCTATTGAGTCCACAGGGATTGGAGGCGAGTTTTTATCCAATTTAAGTGCACGAGATATTCTCGCGACAACTTAACGCTATCCATGAGGATGGATGTGCAGTGTTTCTATTCTATTTCAGAATCATCGTCAAGGTATTATGAAACGATAACTTCACAATTAACCTTCACTGCCGAAGTCAACTGAAAAATGTTGACTCTAGCGGGATTTGAACTCGCACCTTCGGGATACCGGTCCGCCGCTCTACCTGTTGAGCTGTCCAGTCCACAGGGATTGGAGGCGAGTTTTTATCCAATTTAAGTGCACGAGATATTCTCGCGACAACTTAACGCTATCCATGAGGATGGATGTGCAGTGTTTCAATTCTATTTCAGAATCATCGTCAGGGTATTATGAAACGATAACTTCACAATTAACCTACACTGCCGAAGTCAACTGAAAAATGTTGACTGGAGCGGGATTTGAACTCGCACCTTCGGGATACCGGTCCGTCGTTCTACCTGTTGAGCTACGAGTCCACAGGGATTTGAGGCGAGTTTTTATCCTATTTAAGTGCACGAGATATTCTCGCGACAACTTAACGCTATCCATGAGGATGGATGTGCAGTGTTTCAATTCTATTTCAGAATCATCGTCAGGGTATTATGAAATGATAACTTCACAATTAACCTACACTGCCGAAGTCATCTGAAAAATGTTGACTCGAGCGGGATTTGAACTCGCACCTTCGGGATACCGTTCCGCCGCTCTACCTGTTGAGCTATCGAGTCCACAGAGATTGGAGGCGAGTATTTATCCTATTTAAGTACACGAGATATTCTCGCGATAACTTAACGCTATCCATGAGGATAGATGTGCAGTGTTTCAATTCTATTTCAGAATCATCGTGAGGGTATTAGGAAACCATAACTTCACAATTAATCTACACTGCCGAAGTCAACTGAAAAATGTTGACTGGAGCGGGATTTGAATTCGCACCTTCGGGATACCGGTCCACCGCTCTACCTGTTCAGCTATCCAGTCCACAGGGATTGGAGGCGAGTTTTTATCCAATTTAAGTGCACGAGATATTCTCGCGACAACTTAACGCTATCCATGAGGATGGATGTGCAGTGTTTCAATTCTATTTCAGAATCATCGTTTGGCTATTATGAAACGATAACTTCACAATTAACCTACACTGCCAAAGTCAACTGAAAAATGTTGACTCGAGTGTGATTTGAACTCGCACCTTCGGGATACCGGTCCGCCGCTCTACCTGTTGAGCTATCGAGTCCACAGGGATTGGAGGCGAGTTTTTATCCAATTTAAGTGCACGAGATATTCTCGCGACAGCTTAACGCTATCCAAGAGGATGGATGTGCAGTGTTTCAATTCTATTTCAGAATCATCGTCAGGGTATTATGAAACCATAACTTCACAATTAACCTACACTGCCGAAGTCAACTGAAAAATGTTGACTGGAGCGGGATTTGAACTCGCACCTTCGGGATACCGGTCCACCGCTCTACCTGTTGAGCTATCAAGTCCACAGGGATTGGAGGCGAGTTTTTATCCAATTTAAGTGCACGAGATATTCTCGCGACAACTTAACGCTATCCAAGAGGATGGATGTGCAGTGTTTCAATTCTATTTCAGAATCATCGTCAGGGTATTATGAAACGATAACTTCACAATTAACCTACACTGCCGAAGTCAACTGAAAAATGTTGACTGGAGCGGGATTTGAACTCGCACCTTCGGGATACCGGTCCACCGCTCTACCTGTTGAGCTATCAAGTCCACAGGGATTGGAGGCGAGTTTTTATCCAATTTAAGTGCACGAGATATTCTCGCGACAACTTAACGCTATCCATGAGGATGGATGTGCAGTGTTTCAAATCTTTTTCAGAATCATCGTCAGGGTATTATGAAACGATAACTTCATATTTAACCTACACTGCCGAAGTCAACTGAAAAATGTTGACTGGAGCGGGATTTGAACTCGCACCTTCGGGATACCGTTCCGCCGCTCTACCTGTTGAGCTATTCAGTCCACAGGGATTGGAGGCGAGTTTTTATCCAATTTAAATGCACGAGATATTCTCGCGACAACTTAACGCTATCCATGAGGATGGATGTGCAGTGTTTCAATTCTATTTCAGAATCATCGTCTGGGTATTATGAAACGATAACTTCACAATTAACCTCCACTGCCTAAGTCAACTGAAAAATGTTGACTCGAGTGTGATTTGAACTCGCACCTTCGGGATACCGGTCCGCCGCTCTACCTGTTGAGCTATCGAGTCCACAGGGATTGGAGGCGAGTTTTTATCCAATTTAAGTGCACGAGATATTCTTGCGACAAATTTACGCTATCCATGAGGATAGATGTGCAGTGTTTCAAATCTATTTCAGAATCATCGTCAGGGTATTATGAAACGATAACTTCACAATTAACCTACATTGCCGAAGTCATCTGAAAAATGTTGACTCGAGCGGGATTTGAACTCGCACCTTCGGGATACCGTTCCGCCGCTCTACCTGTTGAGCTATCGAGTCCACAGAGATTGGAGGCGAGTATTTATCCTATTTAAGTACACGAGATATTCTCGCGACAACTTAACGCTATCCATGAGGATGGATGTGCAGTGTTTCAATTCTATTTCAGAATCATCGTCAGGGTATTATGAAACGATAACTTCACAATTAACCTACACTGCCGAATTCAACTGAAAAATGTTGACTGGAGCGGGATTTGAACTCGCACCTTCGGGATACCGGTCCGCCGCTCTACCTGTTGAGCTATCGAGTCCACAGGGATTGGAGGCGAGTTTTTATCCAATTTAAGTGCACGAGATATTCTCGCGACAACTTAACACTATCCAAGAGGATGGATGTGCAGTGTTTCAATTCTATTTCAGAATCATCGTCAGGGTATTATGAAACCATAACTTCACAATTAACCTACACTGCCGAAGTCAACTGAAAAATGTTGACTGGAGCGGGATTTGAACTCGCACCTTCGGGATACCGGTCCACCGCTCTACCTGTTGAGCTATCAAGTCCACAGGGATTGGAGGCGAGTTTTTATCCAATTTAAGTGCACGAGATATTCTCGCGACAACTTAACGCTATCCATGAGGATGGATGTGCAGTGTTTCAAATCTATTTCAGAATCATCGTCAGGGTATTATGAAACGATAACTTCACAATTAACCTCCACTGCCAAAGTCAACTGAAAAATATTGACTCGAGTGTGATTTGAACTCACACCTTCGGGATACCGGTCCGCCGCTCTACCTGTTGAGCTATCGAGTCCACAGGGATTGGAGGCGAGTTTTTATCCAATTTAAGTGCACGAGATATTCTTGCGACAAATTTACGCTATCCATGAGGATAGATGTACACTGTTTCAATTCTATTTCAGAATCATCGTCAGGGTATTATGAAACGATAACTTTACAATTAACCTACACTGCCGAAGTCAACTGAAAAATGTTGACTCGAGCGGGATTTGAAATCGAACATTCGGGATACCGGTCCGCCGTTCTACCTGTTGAGCTATCGAGTCCACAAAGATTGGAGGCGAGTTTTTATCCAATTTAAGTGCACGAGATATTCTCGCGACAACTTAACGCTATCCATGAGGATGGATATGCAGTTTTTCAATTCTATTTCAGAATCATCGTCAGAATATTATGAAACGATAACTTCACAATTAACCTACACTGCCGAAGTCAACTGAAAAATATTGACTCGAGCGGGATTTGAACTCGCACCTTCGGGATACCGGTCCGCCACTCTACCTGTTGAGCTATCGAGTCCACATTGATTGGAAACGAGTTTTTATCCAATTCAATTGCACGAGATATTCTCGCGATAACTTAACGCTATCCATGAGGATGGATGTGCAGTGTTTCAATTCATTTTCAGAATCATCCTCAGGGTATTATGAAACGATAACTTCACAATTAACCTACACTGCCGAAGTCAACTGAAAAATGTTGACTCGAGCGGGATTTGAACTCGCACCTTCGGGATACCGGTCCGCCGCTCTACCTGTTGAGCTATCGAGTCCACAGGGATTGGAGACGAATTTTTATCCAATTTAAGTGCACGAGATATTCTCGCGACAACTTAACGTTATAAATGAGAATGGATGTGCAGTGTTTCAATTCTATTTCAGAATCATCGTCAGGGTATTATGAAATTATAACTTCACAATTAACCTCCACTGCCGAAGTCAACTGAAAAATGTTGACTCGAGCGGGATTTGAACTCGCACCTTCGGGATACCGGTCCGCCGCTCTACCTGTTGATCTATCGAGTCCACAAAGATTGGAGGCGAGTTTTTATCCTATTTAAGTGCACGAGATATTATCGCGACAACTTAACGCTATCCATGAGGATAGATGTGCAGTTTTTAAATTCTATTTCAGAATCATCGTCAGGGTATTATGAAACGATAACTTCAAAATTAACCTACACTACCGAAGTCAACTGAAAAATGTTGTCTCGAGCGGTATTTGAACTCGCACTTTCGGGATACCGGTCCGCCGATCTACCTGTTGAGCTATCGAGTCCACAGGGATTGGAGGCGAGTTTTTATCCAATTTAAGTGCACGAGATATTCTCGCGACAAATTAACGCTATCCATGAGGATGGATCTGCAGTGTTTAAATTCTATTTCAGAATAATTTTCAGGGTATTATGAAACGATAACTTCACAATTAACCTAGACGGCCGAAGTCAACTGAAAAATGTTGACTCGAGCGGGATTTGAACTCGCACCTTCGGGATACCGGTCCACCGCTCTACCTGTTGAGCTATCAAGTCCACAGGGATTGGAGGCGAGTTTTTATCCAATTTAAGTGCACGAGATATTCTCGCGACAACTTAACGCTATCCATGAGGATGGATGTGCAGTGTTTCAATTCTATTTCAGAATCATCGTCAGGGTATTATGAAACGATAACTTCATATTTAACCTACACTGCCGAAGTCAACTGAAAAATGTTGACTCGAGCGGGATTTGAACTCGCACCTTCGGGATACCGTTCCGCCGCTCTACCTGTTGAGCTATTCAGTCCACAGGGATTGGAGGCGAGTTTTTATCCAATTTAAATGCACGAGATATTCTCGCGACAACTTAACGCTATCCATGAGGATGGATGTGCAGTGTTTCAATTCTATTTCAGAATCATCGTCAGGGTATTATGAAACGATAACTTCATATTTAACCTACACTGCCGAAGTCAACTGAAAAATGTTGACTCGAGCGGGATTTGAACTCGCACCTTCGGGATACCGTTCCGCCGCTCTACCTGTTGAGCTATCGAGTCCACAGGGATTGGAGGCGAGTTTTTATCCAATTTAAGTGCACGAGATATTCTCCCGACAACTTAACGCTATCCATGAGGATGGATGTGCAGTGTTTCAATTCTATTTCAGAATCATCGTCAGGGTATTATGAAACGATAACTTCACAATTAACCTCCACTGCCAAAGTCAACTGAAAAATGTTGACTCGAGTGTGATTTGAACTCGCACCTTCGGGATACCGGTCCGCCGCTCTACCTGTTGAGCTATCGAGTCCACAGGGATTGGAGGCGAGTTTTTATACAATTTAAGTGCACGAGATATTCTTGCGACAAATTTACGCTATCCATGAGGATAGATGTACACTGTTTCAATTCTATTTCAGAATCATCGTCAGGGTATTATGAAACGGTAACTTTACAATTAACCTACACTGCCGAAGTCAACTGAAAAATGTTGACTGGAGCGGGATTTGAAATCGAACATTCGGGATACCGGTCCGCCTTTCTAACTGTTGAGCTATCGAGTCCACAGGGATTGGAGGCGAGTTTTTATCCAATTTAAGTGCACGAGATATTCTCGCGACAACTTAACGCTATCCATGAGGATGGATATGCAGTTTTTCAATTCTATTTCAGAATCATCGTCAGAATATTATGAAACGATAACTTCACAATTAACCTACACTGCCGAAGTCAACTGAAAAATATTGACTCGAGCGGGATTTGAACTCGCACCTTCGGGATACCGGTCCGCCATTCTACCTGTTGAGCTATCGAGTCCACATTGATTGGAGGCGAGTTTTTATCCAATTCAATTGCACGAGATATTCTCGCGATAACTTAACGCTATCCATGAGGATGGATGTGCAGTGTTTCAATTCATTTTCAGAATCATCCTCAGGGTATTATGAAACGATAACTTCACAATTAACCTACACTGCCCAAGTCAACTGAAAAATGTTGACTCGAGCGGGATTTGGTCTCGCACCTTCGGGATACCGGTCCGCCGCTCTACCTTTTGAGCTATCGAGTCCACAGAGATTGGAGGCGAGTTTTTATCCAATTTAAGTGCACGAGATATTATCGCGACAACTTAACGCTATCCATGAGGATGGATGTGCAGTGTTTAAATTCTATTTCAGAATCATTTTCAGGGTATTATGAAACGATAACTTCACAATTAACCTAGACGGCCGAAGTCAACTGAAAAATGTTGACTCGAGCGGGATTTGAACTCGAACCTTCGGGATACCGGTCCGCCGCTCTACCTGTTGAGCTATCGAGTCCACAGGGATTGGATGCGAGTTTTTATCCAATTTAACTGCACGAGATATTCTCGCGAAAACTTAACGCTATCCATGAGGATGGATGTGCAGTGTTTCAAATCTATTTCAGAATCATCGTCAGGGTATTATGAAACGATAACTTCACAATTAACTTCCACTGCAGAAGTCAACTGAAAAATGTTGACTCGAGCGGGATTTGAGCTCGCAATTTCGGGATACCGGTCCGCCGTTCTACCTGTTGAGCTATGGAGCCCAAAGGGATTGGAGACGAGTTTTTATCCAATTGTAGTGCACGAGATATTCTCGCAACAACTTAACGTTATCCATGAGGATGGAGTTGCAGTGTTTCAATTCTATTTCAGAATCATCGTCAGGGTATTATGAAACGATAACTTCACAATTAACCTACACTGCCGAATTCAACTGAAAAATGTTGACTGGAGCGGGATTTGAACTCGCACCTTCGGGATACCGGTCCGCCGCTCTACCTGTTGAGCTATCGAGTCCACAGGGATTGGAGACGAATTTTTATCCAATTTAAGTGCACGAGATATTCACGCGACAACTTAACGTTATAAATGAGGATGGATGTGCAGTGTTTCAATTCTATTTCAGAATCATCGTCAGGGTATTATGAAATTATAACTTCACAATTAACCTCCACTGCCGAAGTCAACTGAAAAATGTTGACTCGAGCGGGATTTGAACTCGCACCTTCGGGATACCGGTCCGCCGCTCTACCTGTTGATCTATCGAGTCCACAAAGATTGGAGGCGAGTTTTTATCCTATTTAAGTGCACGAGATATTATCGCGACAACTTAACGCTATCCATGAGGATGGATGTGCAGTGTTTCAATTCTATTTCAGAAAAATCGTCAGTGTATTATGAAACGATAACTTCAAAATTAACCTACACTGCCGAAGTCAACTGAAAAATGTTGTCTCGAGCGGGATTTGAACTCGCATCTTCGGGATACCGGTCCGCCGCGCTACCTGTTGAGCTATCGAGTCCACAGGGATTGGAGACGAGTTTTTATCCAATTTTAGTGCACGAGATATTCTCGCAACAACTTAACGTTATCCATGAGGATGGAGTTGCAGTGTTTCAATTCTATTTCAGAATCATCCTCAGGGTATTATGAAACGATAACTTCACAATTAACCTACACTGCCGAAGTCAACTGAAAAATGTTTACACGAGCGGGATTTGATCTCGCACCTTCGGGATACCGGTCCGCCGCTCTACCTGTTGAGCTATCGAGTGCACAATGATTGGAAGCGAGTTTTTATCCAATTTAAGTGCACGAGATATTCTCGCGAAAACTTAACGCTATCCATGAGGATGGATGTACAGTGTTTCAATTCTATTTCAGAATCATCGTCAGGGTATTATGAAACGATAATTTCACAATTAACCTACACTGCCGAAGTCAACTGAAAAATGTTGACTCGAGCGGGATTTGATCTCGCACCTTTGGGATACCGGTCCGCCGCTCTACCTGTTGAGCTATCGAGTCCACAGAGATTGGAGGCGAGTTTTTATCCAATTTAAGTGCTCGAGTTATTCTCGCGACAACTTAACGCTATCCATGAGGATGGATGTGCAGTGTTTCAATTCTATTTCAAATTCATCGTCAGGGTATTATGAAACGATAAATTCACAATTAACCTACACTGCCGAAGTCAACTGAAAAATGTTGACTCCAGCGGGATTTGAACTCGCACCTTCGGGATACCGGTCCGCCGCTCTACCTGTTGAGCTATCGAGTCCACAGGGATTGGAGACGAATTTTTATCCAATTTAAGTGCACGAGATATTCTCGCGACAACTTAACGTTATAAATGAGGATGGATGTGCAGTGTTTCAATTCTATTTCAGAATCATCGTCAGGGTATTATGAAATTATAACTTCACAATTAACCTCCACTGCCGAAGTCAACTGAAAAATGTTGACTCGAGCGGGTTTTGAACTCGCACCTTCGGGATACCGGTCCGCCGCTCTACCTGTTGATCTATCGAGTCCACAAAGATTGGAGGCGAGTTTTTATCCTATTTAAGTGCACGAGATATTATCGCGACAACTTAACGCTATCCATGAGGATGGATGTGCAGTGTTTAAATTCTATTTCAGAAAAATCGTCAGTGTTTTATGAAACGATAACTTCAAAATTAACCTACACTGCCGAAGTCAACTGAAAAATGTTGTCTCGAGCGGGATTTGAACTCGCATCTTCGGGATACCGGTCCGCCGCGCTACCTGTTGAGCTATCGAGTCCACAGGGATTGGAGGCGAGTTTTTACCCAATTTAAGTGCACGAGATATTCTCGCGACAATTTAACGCTATCCATGAGGATGGATGAGCAGTGTTTCAATTCTATTTCAGAATCATAGTCAGGGTATTATGAAACGATAACTTCACAATTAACCTACACTGCCGAAGTCAACTGAAAAATGTTGACTCGAGCGGGATTTGAACTCGCACCTTCGGGATACCGGTCCGCCGCTCTATCTGTTGAGCTATCGAGTCCCAGGGATTGGAGGCGAGTTTTTATCCAATTTAAGTGCACGAGATATTCTCGCGAAAACTTAACGCTATCCATGAGGATGGATGTGCAGTGTTTCAATTCTATTTCAGAATCATCGTCAGGGTATTATGAAATTATAACTTCACAATTAACCTCCACTGCCGAAGTCAACTGAAAAATGTTGACTCGAGCGGGATTTGAACTCGCACCTTCGGGATACCTGTCAGCCGCTCTACCTGTTGAGCTATCGAGTCAACAGAGATTGGAGGCGAGTTTTTATCCTATTTAAGTGCACGAGATATTATCGCGACAACTTAACGCTATCCATGAGGATGGATGTGCAGTGTTTCAATTCTATTTCAGAATCATCGTCAGGGTATTATGAAACGATAACTTCACAATTAACCTACACTGCCGAAGTCAACTGAAAAATGTTGACTCGAGCGGGATTTGAACTCGCACCTTCGGGATACCGGTCCGCTGCTCTACCTGTTGAGCGATCGAGTCCACAAGGATTGGAGGCTAGTTTTAATCCAATTAAAGTGCACGAGATATTCTCGCGACAACTTAACGCTATCCATGAAAATGGAACTGCAGTGTTTCAATTCTATTTCAGAATCTTCCTCAGGGTATTATGAAACGATAACTTCACAATTAACCTACACTGCCGAAGTCAACTGAAAAATGTTGACTCGAGTGGGATTTGAACTCGCACCTTCGGGATACCGGTCCGCCGCTCTACCTGTTGAGCTATCGAGTCCACCGGGATTGGATGCGAGTTTTTATCCAATTTAAGTGCACGAGATATTCTCGCGATAACTTAACGCTATCCATGAGGACGGATGTTCACTATTTCAATTCTATTTCAGAATCATCGTCAGGGTATTACGAAACGATGACTTAACAACTAAACCTACACTGCCTAAGTCAACTGAAAAATGTTGACTCGAGCGGGATTTGAACTCGCACATTCGGGATACCGGTCCGCCGCTCTACCTGTTGAGCTATCGAGTCCACAGGGATTCGAGGAGAGTTTTTATCCAATTTAAGTGCACGAGATATCCTCGCGACGACTTAACGTTATCCATGAGGATGGATGTGCAGTGTTTCAATTCTATTTCAGAATCATCGTCAGGGTATTATGAAACGATAACTTCACAATTAACCTACACTGCCGAATTCAACTGAAAAATGTTGACTCGAGTGGGATTTGAACTCGCACCTTCGGGATACCGGTCCGCCGCTCTACCTGTTGAGCTATCGAGTCCACAGAGATTGGAGGCGAGTTTTTATCCTATTTAAGTGCACGAGATATTCTCGCGACTTCTTAACGCTATCCATGAGGATGGATGTGCAGTGTTTCAATTCTATTTCAGAATCATCGTCAGGGTATTAATAAACGATAACTTCACAATTAACCTACACTGCCGAAGTCAAATGAAATATGTTGACTCGAGTGGGATTTGAACTCGCACCTTCGGGATACCGGTCCGCCGCTCTACCTGTTGAGCTATCGAGTCCACAGGGATTGGAGGCAAGTTTTTATCCTATTTAAGTGCACGAGATATTCTCGCGACCACTTAACGCTATCCATGAGGATGGATGTGCAGTGTTTCAATTCTATTTCAGAATCATCGTCAGGGTATTATGAAACGATAACTTCACAATTAACCTACACTGCCGAAGTCAACTGAAATATGTTCACTCGAGCGGGATTTAAACTCGCACCTTCGGGATAACGGTCCGCCGCTCTACCTGTTGAGCTATCGAGTCCACAGGGATTGGAGGCGAGTTTTTATCCAATTTAAGTGCACTAGATATTCTCACGATGGATGTGCAGTGTTTCAATTCTATTTCAGAATCATCCTCAGGGTATTATGAAACGATAACTTCACAATTAACCTACACTGCCGAAGTCAACTGAAAAATGTTGACTCGAGCGGGATTTGAAGTCGCACTTTCGGGATACAGTCCGCCGTTCTACCTGTTGAGCTATCCAGTCCACAGGGATTGTAGGCGAGTTTTTATCCAATTTAAGTGCACGAGATATTCTCGCGTAACTTAACGCTATCTATGAGGATGGATGTGCAGTGTTTCAATTCTATTTCAGAATCATCGTCAGGGTATTATGAAACGATAACTTCACAATTAATCTACACTGCCGAAGTCAACTGAAAAATGTTGACTCGAGTGGGATTTGAACTCGCACCTTCGGGATACCGGTCCGCCGCTCTACCTGTTGAGCTATCGAGTCCACAAGGATTGGAGGCGAGTTTTTATCCAATTTAAGTGCACGAGATATTCTCGCGACAACTTGACGCTATCAATGAGGATGGATGTGCAATGTTTCAATTCTATTTCAGAATCATCATCAGGGTATTATGAAACGATAACTTCACAATTAACCTACACTCCCGGAGTCAACTGAAAAATGTTGACTCGAGCGGGATTTGAACTCGCACATTCTGGATACAGGTCCGCCGCTCGACCTGTTGAGCTATCGAGTCCACAGGGATTGGAGGCGAGTTTTTATCCAATTTAAGTGCACGAGATATTTTCGCGACAACTTAACGCTATCCATGAAGACCGATGTGCAGTGTTACAATTCTATTTCAGAATCATCGTCAAAGTATTATGAAACGATAACTTCACAATTAACCTACACTGCCGAAGTCAACTGAAAAATGTTGACTCGAGCGGGATTTGAACTCGCACCTTCGGGATACCGGTCCGCCGCTCTACCTGTTGAGCTATCGAGTCCACAGGGATTGGAGGCGAATTTTCATCAATTTTAAGTGCACGAGATATTCTCGCGTCAACTTAACTCTATCCATGAAAATGGATGATCAGTGTTTCAATTCTATTTCAGAATCATCGTCAGGGTATTATGAAACCATAACTTCACAATTAACCTACACTGCTGAAGTCAACTGAAAAATGTTGACTCGAGCGGGATTTCAACTCGCACCTTCGGGATACAGGTCCGCCGCTCTACCTCTTGAGCTATCGAGTCCACAGAGATTGGAGGCGAGTTTTCATCCAATTTAATTGCACGAGATATTCTCGCGACAACTTAACGCTATCCATGAGGATGGATGTGCAGTGTTTCAATTCTATTTCAGAATCATCGTCAGGGTATTATGAAACGATAACTTCACAATTAACCTACACTGCCGAAGTAAACTGAAAAATGTTGACTCGAGCGGGATTTGAAATCGCACATTCGGGATACCGGTCCGCCGCTCTACCTGTTAAGCTATCGAGTCCTCTGGGATTGGAGGCGAGTTTTTATCCAATTTAAGTGCACGAGATATTCTCGCGACAACTTAACGCTATACATGAGGATGGATGTGCAGTGTTTAAATTCTATTTCAGAATCATCGTCAGGGTATTATGAAACGATAACTTCACAATTAACCTACACTGCCGAAGTCAACTGAAAAATGTTGACTAGAGGAGGATTTGAACTCGCACCTTCGGGATACCGGTCCTCCGCTCTTCCTGTTGAGCTATCGAGTCCACAGGGATTGGAGGCGAGTTTTTATCCAATTTAAGTGCACGAGATATTCTCGCGACAACTTAACGCTATCCATGAGGATGGATGTGCAGTGTTTCAATTCTATTTCAGAATCATCCTCAGGGTATTATGAAACGATAACTTCACAATTAATCTACACTGCCGAAGTCAACTGAAAAATGTTGACTCGAGCGGGTTTTGAACTCGCACCTTCGGGATACCGGTCCGCCGATCTATCTGTTGACCTATCGAGTCCACAGGGATTGGAGGCGAGTTTTTATCCAATTTAAGTGCACGAGATCTTCCCGCGACAACTTAACGCTATCCATGAGAATGGATGTGCAGTGTTTCAATTCTATTTCAGAATCATCCTCAGGGTATTATGAAACGATAACTTCACAATTAACCTACACTGCCGAAGTCAACTGATAAATGTTGACTCGAGCGGGATTTGAACTCGCACCTTCGGGATACAGTTCCGCCGCTCTACCTGTTGAGCTATCCAGTCCACAGAGATTGAAGGCGAGTTTTTATCCAATTAAAGTGCACGAGATATTCTCGCGACAACTTAACGTTATCCATGAGGATGGATGTGCAGTGTTTCAATTCTATTTCAGAATCATCGTCAAGGTATTAGGAAACGATAACTTCACAATTAACCTACACTGCCGAAGTCAACTGAAAAATGTTGACTCGAGCAAGATTTGAACTCGCACCTTCGGGATACCGGTCCGCCGTTCTACCTGTTGAGCTATCCAGTCCACAGGGATTGGAGGCGAGTTTTTATCCAATTTAAGTGCACGAGATATTCTCGCGACAACTTAACGCTATCCATGAGGATGGATGTGCAGTGTTTCAATTCTATTTCAGAATCATCCTCAGGGTATTAGGAAACGATAACTTCATATTTAACCTACACTGCCGAAGTCAACTGAAAAATGTTGACTCGAACGGGATTTGAACTCGCACCTTCGGGATAACGGTCCGTCGCTCTACCTGTTGAGCTATCGAGTTCACAGGGATTGGAGGCGAGTTTTTATCCAATTTAAGTGCACGAGATATTCTCGCGACAACTTAACGCTAAACATGAGGATGGATGTGCAGAGTTTCATATCAATTTCAGAATCATTTTCAGGGTATTATGAAACGATAACTTCACAATTAACCTACACTGCCCAAGTCAACAGAAAAATGTTGACTCGAGCGGGATTTGAACTCGCACCTTCGGGATACCGGTCCGCCGCTCTACATTTTGAGCTATCGAGTCCACAGGGATTGGAGGCGAGTTTTTATCCAATTCAATTGCACGAGATATTCTCGCGACAACTTAACGCTATCCATGAAAATGGATGTGCAGTGTTTCAATTCTATTTCAGAATCATCGTCAGGGTATTATGAAACGATAACTTCACAATTAACCTACACTGCCGAAGTCAACTGAAAAATATTGACTCCAGCGGAATTTGAACTCGCACTTTCGGGATACCGGTCTGCCGCTCTACCTGTTGAGCTATCAAGTCAACAGGGATTGGAGGCGAGTTTTTATCCAATTTAAGTGCACGAGATATTCTCGCGACAACTTAACGCCATCCATGAGGACGGATGTGCACTGTTTCAATTCTATTTCAGAATCATCGTCAGGGTATTATGAAACGATAACTTCACAATTAACCTACACTGCCGAAGTCAACTGAAAAATGTTGAATCGAGCGGGATTTGAACTCGCATCTTCGGGATACCTGTCCGCCGCTATACCTGTTGAGCTATCGAGTCCACAGGGATTGGAGGAGAGTTTTTATCCAATTTAAGTGCACGAGATATTCTCGCGACAACTTTACGCTATCCATGAGGATGGATGTGCAGTGTTTCAATTCTATTTCAGAATCATCCTCAGGGTATTATGAAACGATGACTTCACAATTAACCTACCCTGCCGAAGTCAACTGGAAAAAATGTTGACTCGAGCGGGATTTGAACTCGCACCTTCGGGATACCGATCCGCCGATTTACCTGTTGAGCTATCGAGTCCACAGGGATTGGAGGCTAGTTTTTATCCAATTTAATTGCACGAGATATTCTTGCGAAAACTTAACGCTATCCATGAGGATAGATGTGCAGTGTTTCAATTCTATTTCAGAATCATCCTCAGGGTATTATGAAACGATAACTTCACAATTAACCTACACTGCCGAAGTCAACTGAAAAATGTTGACTCGAGCAGGATTTGAACTCGCACCTTCGAGATACCGGTCCGACGCACTACCTGTTGAGCTATCGAGTCCACAGGGATTGGAGGCGAGTTTTTATCCAAATTAAGTGCACGAGATATTCTCGCGACAACTTAACGCTATCCATGAGGATGGATGTGCAGTGTTTCAATTCTATTTCAGAATCATCCTCAGGTTGTTATGAAACGATAACTTCACAATTAATTTACACTGCCGAAGTCAACTGATAAATGTTGACTCGAGCGGGATTTCAACTCGCACCTTCGGGATACAGGTCCGCCGCTCTACTTGTTGAGCTATCGAGTCCACAGAGATTGAAGGAGAGTTTTTATCCAATTAAAGGGCACGAGATATTGTCGCGATAACTTAACGCTATCCATGAGGATGGATGTGCAGTGTTTCAATTCTATTTCACAATCATCCTCAGGGTATTATGAAACGATAACTTCACAATTAACCTACACTGCCGAAGTCAACTGAAAAATGTTGACTGGAGCGGGATTTGAACTCGCACCTTCGGGATACCGGTCCACCGCTCTACCTGTTGAGCTATCAAGTCCACAGGGATTGGAGGCGAGTTTTTATCCAATTTAAGTGCACGAGATATTCTCGCGACAACTTAACGCTATCCATGAGGATGGATGTGCAGTGTTTCAAATCTATTTCAGAATCATCGTCAGGGTATTATGAAACGATAACTTCATATTTAACCTACACTGCCGAAGTCAACTGAAAAATGTTGACTCGAGCGGGATTTGAACTCACACCTTCGGGATACCGTTCCGCCGCTCTACCTGTTGAGCTATTCAGTCCACAGGTATTGGAGGCGAGTTTTTATCCAATTTAAATGCACGACATATTCTCGCGACAACTTAACGCTATCCATGAGGATGGATGTGCAGTGTTTCAATTCTATTTCAGAATCATCGTCAGGGTATTATGAAACGATAACTTCATATTTAACCTACACTGCCGAAGTCAACTGAAAAATGTTGACTCGAGCGGGATTTGAACTCGCACCTTCGGGATACCGTTCCGCCGCTCTACCTGTTGAGCTATCGATTCCACAGGGATTGGAGGCGAGTTTTTATCCAATTTAAGTGCACGAGATATTCTCGCGACAACTTAACGCTATCCATGAGGATGGATGTGCAGTGTTTCAATTCTATTTCAGAATCATCGTCTGGGTATTATGAAACGATAACTTCACAATTAACCTACACTGCCAAAGTCAACTGAAAAATGTTGACTCGAGTGTGATTTGAACTCGCACCTTCGGGATACCGGTCCGCCGCTCTACCTGTTGAGCTATCGAGTCCACAGGGATTGGAGGCGAGTTTTTATCCAATTTAAGTGCACGAGATATTCTCGCGACAACTTAACGCTATCCAAGAGGATGGATGTGCAGTGTTTCAATTCTATTTCAGAATCATCGTCAGGGTATTATGAAACCATAACTTCACAATTAACCTACACTGCCGAAGTCAACTGAAAAATGTTGACTGGAGCGGGATTTGAACTCGCACCTTCGGGATACCGGTCCACCGCTCTACCTGTTGAGCTATCAAGTCCACAGGGATTGGAGGCGAGTTTTTATCCAATTTAAGTGCACGAGATATTCTCGCGACAACTTAACGCTATCCATGAGGATGGATGTGCAGTGTTTCAAATCTTTTTCAGAATCATCGTCAGGGTATTATGAAACGATAACTTCATATTTAACCTACACTGCCGAAGTCAACTGAAAAATGTTGACTCGAGCGGGATTTGAACTCGCACCTTCGGGATACCGTTCCGCCGCTCTACCTGTTGAGCTATTCAGTCCACAGGGATTGGAGGCGAGTTTTTATCCAATTTAAATGCACGAGATATTCTCGCGACAACTTAACGCTATCCATGAGGATGGATGTGCAGTGTTTCAATTCTATTTCAGAATCATCGTCAGGGTATTATGAAACGATAACTTCATATTTAACCTACACTGCCGAAGTCAACTGAAAAATGTTGACTCGAGCGGGATTTGAACTCGCACCTTCGGGATACCGTTCCGCCGCTCTACCTGTTGAGCTATCGAGTCCACAGAGATTGGAGGCGAGTTTTTATCCAATTTAAGTGCACGAGATATTCTCGCGACAACTTAACGCTATCCATGAGGATGGATGTGCAGTGTTTCAATTCTATTTCAGAATCATCGTCTGGGTATTATGAAACGATAACTTCACAATTAACCTCCACTGCCTAAGTCAACTGAAAAATGTTGACTCGAGTGTGATTTGAACTCGCACCTTCGGGATACCGGTCCGCCGCTCTACCTGTTGAGCTATCGAGTCCACAGGGATTGGAGGCGAGTTTTTATCCAATTTAAGTGCACAAGATATTCTTGCGACAAATTTACGCTATCCATGAGGATAGATGTGCAGTGTTTCAAATCTATTTCAGAATCATCGTCAGGGTATTATGAAACGATAACTTCACAATTAACCTACATTGCCGAAGTCATCTGAAAAATGTTGACTCGAGCGGGATTTGAACTCGCACCTTCGGGATACCGTTCCGCCGCTCTACCTGTTGAGCTATCGAGTCCACAGAGATTGGAGGCGAGTATTTATCCTATTTAAGTACACGAGATATTCTCGCGACAACTTAACGCTATCCATGAGGATGGATGTGCAGTGTTTCAATTCTATTTCAGAATCATCGTCAGGGTATTATGAAACGATAACTTCACAATTAACCTACACTGCCGAATTCAACTGAAAAATGTTGACTGGAGCGGGATTTGAACTCGCACCTTCGGGATACCGGTCCGCCGCTCTACCTGTTGAGCTATCGAGTCCACAGGGATTGGAGGCGAGTTTTTATCCAATTTAAGTGCACGAGATATTCTCGCGACAACTTAACACTATCCAAGAGGATGGATGTGCAGTGTTTCAATTCTATTTCAGAATCATCGTCAGGGTATTATGAAACCATAACTTCACAATTAACCTACACTGCCGAAGTCAACTGAAAAATGTTGACTGGAGCGGGATTTGAACTCGCACCTTCGGGATACCGGTCCACCGCTCTACCTGTTGAGCTATCAAGTCCACAGGGATTGGAGGCGAGTTTTTATCCAATTTAAGTGCACGAGATATTCTCGCGACAACTTAACGCTATCCATGAGGATGGATGTGCAGTGTTTCAAATCTATTTCAGAATCATCGTCAGGGTATTATGAAACGATAACTTCACAATTAACCTCCACTGCCAAAGTCAACTGAAAAATGTTGACTCGAGTGTGATTTGAACTCGCACCTTCGGGATACCGGTCCGCCGCTCTACCTGTTGAGCTATCGAGTCCACAGGGATTGGAGACGAGTTTTTATCCAATTTAAGTGCACGAGATATTCTTGCGACAAATTTACGCTATCCATGAGGATAGATGTACACTGTTTCAATTCTATTTCAGAATCATCGTCAGGGTATTATGAAACGATAACTTTACAATTAACCTACACTGCCGAAGTCAACTGAAAAATGTTGACTCGAGCGGGATTTGAAATCGAACATTCGGGATACCGGTCCGCCGTTCTACCTGTTGAGCTATCGAGTCCACAAAGATTGGAGGCGAGTTTTTATCCAATTTAAGTGCACGAGATATTCTCGCGACAACTTAACGCTATCCATGAGGATGGATATGCAGTTTTTCAATTCTATTTCAGAATCATCGTCAGAATATTATGAAACGATAACTTCACAATTAACCTACACTGCCGAAGTCAACTGAAAAATATTGACTCGAGCGGGATTTGAACTCGCACCTTCGGGATACCGGTCCGCCACTCTACCTGTTGAGCTATCGAGTCCACATTGATTGGAAACGAGTTTTTATCCAATTCAATTGCACGAGATATTCTCGCGATAACTTAACGCTATCCATGAGGATGGATGTGCAGTGTTTCAATTCATTTTCAGAATCATCCTCAGGGTATTATGAAACGATAACTTCACAATTAACCTACACTGCCGAAGTCAACTGAAAAATGTTGACTCGAGCGGGATTTGGTCTCGCACCTTCGGGATACCGGTCCGCCGCTCTACCTTTTGAGCTATCGAGTCCACAGAGATTGGAGGCGAGTTTTTATCCAATTTAAGTGCACGAGATATTATCGCGACAACTTAACGCTATCCATGAGGATGGATGTGCAGTGTTTAAATTCTATTTCAGAATCATTTTCAGGGTATTATGAAACGATAACTTCACAATTAACCTAGACGGCCGAAGTCAACTGAAAAATGTTGACTCGAGCGGGATTTGAACTCGAACCTTCGGGATACCGGTCCGCCGCTCTACCTGTTGAGCTATCGAGTCCACAGGGATTGGATGCGAGTTTTTATCCAATTTAACTGCACGAGATATTCTCGCGAAAACTTAACGCTATCCATGAGGATGGATGTGCAGTGTTTCAAATCTATTTCAGAATCATCGTCAGGGTATTATGAAACGATAACTTCACAATTAACTTCCACTGCCGAAGTCAACTGAAAAATGTTGACTCGAGCGGGATTTGAGCTCGCAATTTCGGGATACCGGTCCGCCGTTCTACCTGTTGAGCTATGGAGCCCAAAGGGATTGGAGACGAGTTTTTATCCAATTTTAGTGCACGAGATATTCTCGCAACAACTTAACGTTATCCATGAGGATGGAGTTGCAGTGTTTCAATTCTATTTCAGAATCATCGTCTGGGTATTATGAAACGATAACTTCACAATTAACCTACACTGCCGAAGTCAACTGAAAAATGTTTACACGAGCGGGATTTGATCTCGCACCTTCGGGATACCGGTCCGCCGCTCTACCTGTTGAGCTATCGAGTGCACAATGATTGGAAGCGAGTTTTTATCCAATTTAAGTGCACGAGATATTCTCGCGACAACTTAACGCTATCCATGAGGATGGATGTACAGTGTTTCAATTCTATTTCAGAATCATCGTCAGGGTATTTTGAAACGATAATTTCACAATTAACCTACACTGCCGAAGTCAACTGAAAAATGTTGACTCGAGCGGGATTTGATCTCGCACCTTTGGGATACCGGTCCGCCGCTCTACCTGTTGAGCTATCGAGTCCACAGGGATTGGAGGCGAGTTTTTATCCAATTTAAGTGCTCGAGTTATTCTCGCGACAACTTAACGCTATCCATGAGGATGGATGTGCAGTGTTTCAATTCTATTTCAAATTCATCGTCAGGGTATTATGAAACGATAAATTCACAATTAACCTACACTGCCGAAGTCAACTGAAAAATGTTGACTCGAGCGGGATTTGAACTCGCACCTTCGGGATACCGGTCCGCCGCTCTACCTGTTGAGCTATCGAGTCCACAGGGATTGGAGACGAATTTTTATCCAATTTAAGTGCACGAGATATTCTCGCGACAACTTAACGTTATAAATGAGAATGGATGTGCAGTGTTTCAATTCTATTTCAGAATCATCGTCAGGGTATTATGAAATTATAACTTCACAATTAACCTCCACTGCCGAAGTCAACTGAAAAATGTTGACTCGAGCGGGATTTGAACTCGCACCTTCGGGATACCGGTCCGCCGCTCTACCTGTTGATCTATCGAGTCCACAAAGATTGGAGGCGAGTTTTTATCCTATTTAAGTGCACGAGATATTATCGCGACAACTTAACGCTATCCATGAGGATGGATGTGCAGTGTTTAAATTCTATTTCAGAATCATCGTCAGGGTATTTTGAAACGATAATTTCACAATTAACCTACACTGCCGAAGTCAACTGAAAAATGTTGACTCGAGCGGGATTTGATCTCGCACCTTTGGGATACCGGTCCGCCGCTCTACCTGTTGAGCTATCGAGTCCACAGGGATTGGAGGCGAGTTTTTATCCAATTTAAGTGTCTCGAGTTATTCTCGCGACAACTTAACGCTATCCATGAGGATGGATGTGCAGTGTTTCAATTCTATTTCAAATTCATCGTCAGGGTATTATGAAACGATAAATTCACAATTAACCTACACTGCCGAAGTCAACTGAAAAATGTTGACTCGAGCGGGATTTGAACTCGCACCTTCGGGATACCGGTCCGCCGCTCTACCTGTTGAGCTATCGAGTCCACAGGGATTGGAGACGAATTTTTATCCAATTTAAGTGCACGAGATATTCTCGCGACAACTTAACGTTATAAATGAGAATGGATGTGCAGTGTTTCAATTCTATTTCAGAATCATCGTCAGGGTATTATGAAATTATAACTTCACAATTAACCTCCACTGCCGAAGTCAACTGAAAAATGTTGACTCGAGCGGGATTTGAACTCGCACCTTCGGGATACCGGTCCGCCGCTCTACCTGTTGATCTATCGAGTCCACAAAGATTGGAGGCGAGTTTTTATCCTATTTAAGTGCACGAGATATTATCGCGACAACTTAACGCTATCCATGAGGATGGATGTGCAGTGTTTAAATTCTATTTCAAAAAAATTTTCAGTGTATTATGAAACGATAACTTCAAAATTAACCTACACTGCCGAAGTCAACTGAAAAATGTTGTCTCGAGCGGGATTTGAACTCGCATTTTCGGGATACCGGTCCGCCGCGCTACCTGTTGAGCTATCGAGTCCACAGGGATTGGAGGCGAGTTTTTACCCAATTTAAGTGCACGAGATATTCTCGCGACAATTTAACGCTATCCATGAGGATGGATGAGCAGTGTTTCAATTCTATTTCAGAATCATAGTCAGGGTATTATGAAACGATAACTTCACAATTAACCTACACTGCCGAAGTCAACTGAAAAATGTTGACTCCAGCGGGATTTGAACTCGCACCTTCGGGATACCGGTCCGCCGCTCTATCTGTTGAGCTATCGAGTCCCAGGGATTGGAGGCGAGTTTTTATCCAATTTAAGTGCACGAGATATTCTCGCGAAAACTTAACGCTATCCATGAGGATGGATGTGCAGTGTTTCAATTCTATTTCAGAATCATCGTCAGGGTATTATGAAATTATAACTTCACAATTAACCTCCACTGCCGAAGTCAACTGATAAATGTTGACTCGAGCGGGATTTGAACTCGCACCTTCGGGATACCGTTCAGCCGCTCTACCTGTTGAGCTATCGAGTCAACAGAGATTGGAGGCGAGTTTTTATCCTATTTAAGTGCACGAGATATTATCGCGACAACTTAACGCTATCCATGAGGATAGATGTGCAGTTTTTAAATTCTATTTCAGAAACATCGTCAGGGTATTATGAAACGATAACTTCAAAATTAACCTACACTACCGAAGTCAACTGAAAAATGTTGTCTCGAGCGGTATTTGAACTCGCACCTTCGGGATACCGGTCCGCCGATCTACCTGTTGAGCTATCGAGTCCACAGGGATTGGAGGCGAGTTTTTATCCAATTTAAGTGCACGAGATATTCTCGCGACAACTTAACGCTATCCATGAGGATGGATCTGCAGTGTTTAAATTCTATTTCAGAATAATTTTCAGGGTATTATGAAACGATAACTTCACAATTAACCTAGACGGCCGAAGTCAACTGAAAAATGTTGACTCGAGCGGGATTTGAACTCGCACCTTCGGGATACCGGTCCACCGCTCTACCTGTTGAGCTATCAAGTCCACAGGGATTGGAGGCGAGTTTTTATCCAATTTAAATGCACGAGATATTCTCGCGACAACTTAACGCTATCCATGAGGATGGATGTGCAGTGTTTCAATTCTATTTCAGAATCATCGTCAGGGTATTATGAAAAGATAACTTCATATTTAACCTACACTGCCGAAGTCAACTGAAAAATGTTGACTCGAGCGGGATTTGAACTCGCACCTTCGGGATACCGTTCCGCCGCTCTACCTGTTGAGCTATCGAGTCCACAGGGATTGGAGGCGAGTTTTTATCCAATTTAAGTGCACGAGATATTCTCCCGACAACTTAACGCTATCCATGAGGATGGATGTGCAGTGTTTCAATTCTATTTCAGAATCATCGTCAGGGTATTATGAAACGATAACTTCACAATTAACCTCCACTGCCAAAGTCAACTGAAAAATGTTGACTCGAGTGTGATTTGAACTCGCACCTTCGGGATACCGGTCCGCCGCTCTACCTGTTGAGCTATCGAGTCCACAGGGATTGGAGGCGAGTTTTTATCCAATTTAAGTGCACGAGATATTCTTGCGACAAATTTACGCTATCCATGAGGATAGATGTACACTGTTTCAATTCTATTTCAGAATCATCGTCAGGGTATTATGAAACGGTAACTTTACAATTAACCTACACTGGCGAAGTCAACTGAAAAATGTTGACTCGAGCGGGATTTGAAATCGAACATTCGGGATACCGGTCCGCCTTTCTACCTGTTGAGCTATCGAGTCCACAGGGATTGGAGGCGAGTTTTTATCCAATTTAAGTGCACGAGATATTCTCGCGACAACTTAACGCTATCCATGAGGATGGATATGCAGTTTTTCAATTCTATTTCAGAATCATCGTCAGAATATTATGAAACGATAACTTCACAATTAACCTACACTGCCGAAGTCAACTGAAAAATATTGACTCGAGCGGGATTTGAACTCGCACCTTCGGGATACCGGTCCGCCATTCTACCTGTTGAGCTATCGAGTCCACATTGATTGGAGGCGAGTTTTTATCCAATTCAATTGCACGAGATATTCTCGCGATAACTTAACGCTATCCATGAGGATGGATGTGCAGTGTTTCAATTCATTTTCAGAATCATCCTCAGGGTATTATGAAACGATAACTTCACAATTAACCTACACTGCCGAAGTCAACTGAAAAATGTTGACTCGAGCGGGATTTGGTCTCGCACCTTCGGGATACCGGTCCGCCGCTCTACCTTTTGAGCTATCGAGTCCACAGAGATTGGAGTCGAGTTTTTATCCAATTTAAGTGCACGAGATATTATCGCGACAACTTAACGCTATCCATGAGGATGGATGTGCAGTGTTTAAATTCTATTTCAGAATCATTTTCAGGGTATTATGAAACGATAACTTCACAATTAACCTAGACGGCCGAAGTCAACTGAAAAATGTTGACTCGAGCGGGATTTGAACTCGAACCTTCGGGATACCGGTCCGCCGCTCTACCTGTTGAGCTATCGAGTCCACAGGGATTGGATGCGAGTTTTTATCCAATTTAACTGCACGAGATATTCTCGCGAAAACTTAACGCTATCCATGAGGATGGATGTGCAGTGTTTCAAATCTATTTCAGAGTCATCGTCAGGGTATTATGAAACGATAACTTCACAATTAACTTCCACTGCAGAAGTCAACTGAAAAATGTTGACTCGAGCGGGATTTGAGCTCGCAATTTCGGGATACCGGTCCGCCGTTCTACCTGTTGAGCTATGGAGCCCAAAGGGATTGGAGACGAGTTTTTATCCAATTGTAGTGCACGAGATATTCTCGCAACAACTTAACGTTATCCATGAGGATGGATGAGCAGTGTTTCAATTCTATTTCAGAATCATCGTCAGGGTATTATGAAACGATAACTTCACAATTAACCTACACTGCCGAATTCAACTGAAAAATGTTGACTGGAGCGGGATTTGAACTCGCACCTTCGGGATACCGGTCCGCCGCTCTACCTGTTGAGCTATCGAGTCCACAGGGATTGGAGACGAATTTTTATCCAATTTAAGTGCACGAGATATTCTCGCGACAACTTAACGTTATAAATGAGGATGGATGTGCAGTGTTTCAATTCTATTTCAGAATCATCGTCAGGGTATTATGAAATTATAACTTCACAATTAACCTCCACTGCCGAAGTCAACTGAAAAATGTTGACTCGAGCGGGATTTGAACTCGCACCTTCGGGATACCGGTCCGCCGCTCTACCTGTTGATCTATCGAGTCCACAAAGATTGGAGGCGAGTTTTTATCCTATTTAAGTGCACGAGATATTATCGCGACAACTTAACGCTATCCATGAGGATGGATGTGCAGTGTTTAAATTCTATTTCAGAAAAATCGTCAGTGTATTATGAAACGATAACTTCAAAATTAACCTACACTGCCGAAGTCAACTGAAAAATGTTGTCTCGAGCGGGATTTGAACTCGCATCTTCGGGATACCGGTCCGCCGCGCTACCTGTTGAGCTATCGAGTCCACAGGGATTGGAGACGAGTTTTTATCCAATTTTAGTGCACGAGATATTCTCGCAACAACTTAACGTTATCCATGAGGATGGAGTTGCAGTGTTTCAATTCTATTTCAGAATCATCGTCAGGGTATTATGAAACGATAACTTCACAATTAACCTACACTGCCGAAGTCAACTGAAAAATGTTTACACGAGCGGGATTTGATCTCGCACCTTCGGGATACCGGTCCGCCGCTCTACCTGTTGAGCTATCGAGTGCACAATGATTGGAAGCGAGTTTTTATCCAATTTAAGTGCACGAGATATTCTCGCGAAAACTTAACGCTATCCATGAGGATGGACGTACAGTGTTTCAATTCTATTTCAGAATCATCGTCAGGGTATTATGAAACGATAATTTCACAATTAACCTACACTGCCGAAGTCAACTGAAAAATGTTGACTCGAGCGGGATTTGATCTCGCACCTTTGGGATACCGGTCCGCCGCTCTACCTGTTGAGCTATCGAGTCCACAGAGATTGGAGGCGAGTTTTTATCCAATTTAAGTGCTCGAGTTATTCTCGCGACAACTTAACGCTATCCATGAGGATGGATGTGCAGTGTTTCAATTCTATTTCAAATTCATCGTCAGGGTATTATGAAACGATAAATTCACAATTAACCTACACTGCCGAAGTCAACTGAAAAATGTTGACTCGAGCGGGATTTGAACTCGCACCTTCGGGATACCGGTCCGCCGCTCTACCTGTTGAGCTATCGAGTCCACAGGGATTGGAGACGAATTTTTATCCAATTTAAGTGCACGAGATATTCTCGCGACAACTTAACGTTATAAATGAGGATGGATGTGCAGTGTTTCAATTCTATTTCAGAATCATCGTCAGGGTATTATGAAATTATAACTTCACAATTAACCTCCACTGCCGAAGTCAACTGAAAAATGTTGACTCGAGCGGGATTTGAACTCGCACCTTCGGGATACCGGTCCGCCGCTCTACCTGTTGATCTATCGAGTCCACAAAGATTGGAGGCGAGTTTTTATCCTATTTAAGTGCACGAGATATTCTCGCGACAACTTAACGCTATCCATGAGGATGGATGTGCAGTGTTTAAATTCTATTTCAGAAAAATCGTCAGTGTATTATGAAACGATAACTTCAAAATTAACCTACACTGCCGAAGTCAACTGAAAAATGTTGTCTCGAGCGGGATTTGAACTCGCATCTTCGGGATACCGGTCCGCCGCGCTACCTGTTGAGCTATCGAGTCCACAGGGATTGGAGGCGAGTTTTTACCCAATTTAAGTGCACGAGATATTCTCGCGACAATTTAACGCTATCCATGAGGATGGATGAGCAGTGTTTCAATTCTATTTCAGAATCATAGTCAGGGTATTATGAAACGATAACTTCACAATTAACCTACACTGCCGAAGTCAACTGAAAAATGTTGACTCCAGCGGGATTTGAACTCGCACCTTCGGGATACCGGTCCGCCGCTCTATCTGTTGAGCTATCGAGTCCCAGGGATTGGAGGCGAGTTTTTATCCAATTTAAGTGCACGAGATATTCTCGCGAAAACTTAACGCTATCCATGAGGATGGATGTGCAGTGTTTCAATTCTATTTCAGAATCATCGTCAGGGTATTATGAAATTATAACTTCACAATTAACCTCCACTGCCGAAGTCAACTGAAAAATGTTGACTCGAGCGGGATTTGAACTCGCACCTTCGGGATACCGGTCAGCCGCTCTACCTGTTGAGCTATCGAGTCAACAGAGATTGGAGGCGAGTTTTTATCCTATTTAAGTGCACGAGATATTATCGCGACAACTTAACGCTATCCATGAGGATGGATGTGCAGTATTTCAATTCTATTTCAGAATCATCGTCAGGGTATTATGAAACGATAACTTCACAATTAACCTACACTGCCGAAGTCAACTGAAAAATGTTGTCTCGAGCGGTATTTGAACTCGCACCTTCGGGATACCGGTCCGCTGCTCTACCTGTTGAGCGATCGAGTCCACAGGGATTGGAGGCTAGTTTTAATCCAATTAAAGTGCACGAGATATTCTCGCGACAACATAACGCTATCCATGAAAATGGAACTGCAGTGTTTCAATTCTATTTCAGAATCATCCTCAGGGTATTATGAAACGATAACTTCACAATTAACCTACACTGCCGAAGTCAACTGAAAAATGTTGACTCGAGTGGGATTTGAACTCGCACCTTCGGGATACCGGTCCGCCGCTCTACCTGTTGAGCTATCGAGTCCACCGGGATTGGAGGCGAGTTTTTATCCAATTTAAGTGCACGAGATATTCTCGCGATAACTTAACGCTATCCATGAGGACGGATGTTCACTATTTCAATTCTATTTCAGAATCATCGTCAGGGTATTACGAAACGATGACTTAACAACTAAACCTACACTGCCTAAGTCAACTGAAAAATGTTGACTCGAGCGGGATTTGAACTCGCACCTTCGGGATACCGGTCAGCCGCTCTACCTGTTGAGCTATCGAGTCCACAGGGATTCGAGGAGAGTTTTTATCCAATTTAAGTGCACGAGATATCCTCGCGACGACTTAACGTTATCCATGAGGATGGATGTGCAGTGTTTCAATTCTATTTCAGAATCATCGTCAGGGTATTATGAAACGATAACTTCACAATTAACCTACACTGCCGAATTCAACTGAAAAATGTTGTCTCGAGCGGGATTTGAACTCGCATCTTCGGGATACCGGTCCGCCGCGCTACCTGTTGAGCTATCGAGTCCACAGGGATTGGAGGCGAGTTTTTACCCAATTTAAGTGCACGAGATATTCTCGCGACAATTTAACGCTATCCATGAGGATGGATGAGCAGTGTTTCAATTCTATTTCAGAATCATAGTCAGGGTATTATGAAACGATAACTTCACAATTAACCTACACTGCCGAAGTCAACTGAAAAATGTTGACTCCAGCGGGATTTGAACTCGCACCTTCGGGATACCGGTCCGCCGCTCTATCTGTTGAGCTATCGAGTCCCAGGGATTGGAGGCGAGTTTTTATCCAATTTAAGTGCACGAGATATTCTCGCGAAAACTTAACGCTATCCATGAGGATGGATGTGCAGTGTTTCAATTCTATTTCAGAATCATCGTCAGGGTATTATGAAATTATAACTTCACAATTAACCTCCACTGCCGAAGTCAACTGAAAAATGTTGACTCGAGCGGGATTTGAACTCGCACCTTCGGGATACCGGTCAGCCGCTCTACCTGTTGAGCTATCGAGTCAACAGAGATTGGAGGCGAGTTTTTATCCTATTTAAGTGCACGAGATATTATCGCGACAACTTAACGCTATCCATGAGGATGGATGTGCAGTGTTTCAATTCTATTTCAGAATCATCGTCAGGGTATTATGAAACGATAACTTCACAATTAACCTACACTGCCGAAGTCAACTGAAAAATGTTGTCTCGAGCGGTATTTGAACTCGCACCTTCGGGATACCGGTCCGCTGCTCTACCTGTTGAGCGATCGAGTCCACAGGGATTGGAGGCTAGTTTTAATCCAATTAAAGTGCACGAGATATTCTCGCGACAACATAACGCTATCCATGAAAATGGAACTGCAGTGTTTCAATTCTATTTCAGAATCATCCTCAGGGTATTATGAAACGATAACTTCACAATTAACCTACACTGCCGAAGTCAACTGAAAAATGTTGACTCGAGTGGGATTTGAACTCGCACCTTCGGGATACCGGTCCGCCGCTCTACCTGTTGAGCTATCGAGTCCACCGGGATTGGAGGCGAGTTTTTATCCAATTTAAGTGCACGAGATATTCTCGCGATAACTTAACGCTATCCATGAGGACGGATGTTCACTATTTCAATTCTATTTCAGAATCATCGTCAGGGTATTACGAAACGATGACTTAACAACTAAACCTACACTGCCTAAGTCAACTGAAAAATGTTGACTCGAGCGGGATTTGAACTCGCACCTTCGGGATACCGGTCAGCCGCTCTACCTGTTGAGCTATCGAGTCCACAGGGATTCGAGGAGAGTTTTTATCCAATTTAAGTGCACGAGATATCCTCGCGACGACTTAACGTTATCCATGAGGATGGATGTGCAGTGTTTCAATTCTATTTCAGAATCATCGTCAGGGTATTATGAAACGATAACTTCACAATTAACCTACACTGCCGAATTCAACTGAAAAATGTTGACTCGAGTGGGATTTGAACTCGCACCTTCGGGATACCGGTCCGCCGCTCTACCTGTTGAGCTATCGAGTCCACAGAGATTGGAGGCGAGTTTTTATCCTATTTAAGTGCACGAGATATTCTCGCGACTTCTTAACGCTATCCATGAGGATGGATGTGCAGTGTTTCAATTCTATTTCAGAATCATCGTCAGGGTATTAATAAACGATAACTTCACAATTAACCTACACTGCCGAAGTCAAATGAAATATGTTGACTCGAGTGGGATTTGAACTCGCACCTTCGGGATACCGGTCCGCCGCTCTACCTGTTGAGCTATCGAGTCCACAGGGATTGGAGGCAAGTTTTTATCCTATTTAAGTGCACGAGATATTCTCGCGACCACTTAACGCTATCCATGAGGATGGATGTGCAGTGTTTCAATTCTATTTCAGAATCATCGTCAGGGTATTATGAAACGATAACTTCACAATTAACCTACACTGCAGAAGTCAACTGAAATATGTTGACTCGAGCGGGATTTAAACTCGCACCTTCGGGATAACGGTCCGCCGCTCTACCTGTTGAGCTATCGAGTCCACATGGATTGGAGGCGAGTTTTTATCCAATTTAAGTGCACTAGATATTCTCGCGATGGATGTGCAGTATTTCAATTCTATTTCAGAATCATCCTCAGGGTATTATGAAACGATAACTTCACAATTAACCTACACTGCCGAAGTCAACTCAAAAATGTTGACTCGAGCGGGATTTGAACTCGCACTTTCGGGATACAGTCCGCCGTTCTACATGTTGAGCTATCCAGTCCACAGGGATTGTAGGCGAGTTTTTATCCAATTTAAGTGCACGAGATATTCTCGCGTAACTTAACGCTATCTATGAGGATGGATGTGCAGTGTTTCAATTCTATTTCAGAATCATCGTCAGGGTATTATGAAACGATAACTTCACAATTAATCTACACTGCCGAAGTCAACTGAAAAATGTTGACTCGAGTGGGATTTGAACTCGCACCTTCGGGATACCGGTCCGCCGCTCTACCTGTTGAGCTATCGAGTCCACAAGGATTGGAGGCGAGTTTTTATCCAATTTAAGTGCACGAGATATTCTCGCGACAACTTGACGCTATCAATGAGGATGGATGTGCAATGTTTCAATTCTATTTCAGAATCATCATCAGGGTATTATGAAACGATAACTTCACAATTAACCTACACTCCCGGAGTCAACTGAAAAATGTTGACTCGAGCGGGATTTGAACTCGCACATTCTGGATACAGGTCCGCCGCTCGACCTGTTGAGCTATCGAGTCCACAGGGATTGGAGGCGAGTTTTTATCCAATTTAAGTGCACGAGATATTTTCGCGACAACTTAACGCTATCCATGAAGACCGATGTGCAGTGTTACAATTCTATTTCAGAATCATCGTCAAAGTATTATGAAACGATAACTTCACAATTAACCTACACTGCCGAAGTCAACTGAAAAATGTTGACTCGAGCGGGATTTGAACTCGCACCTTCGGGATACCGGTCCGCCGCTCTACCTGTTGAGCTATCGAGTCCACCGGGATTGGAGGCGAATTTTCATCAAATTTAAGTGCACGAGATATTCTCGCGTCAACTTAACTCTATCCATGAAAATGGATTATCAGTGTTTCAATTCTATTTCAGAATCATCGTCAGGGTATTATGAAACCATAACTTCACAATTAACCTACACTGCTGAAGTCAACTGAAAAATGTTGACTCGAGCGGGATTTCAACTCGCACCTTCGGGATACAGGTCCGCCGCTCTACCTGTTGAGCTATCGAGTCCACAGAGATTGGAGGCGAGTTTTCATCCAATTTAATTGCACGAGATATTCTCGCGACAACTTAACGCTATCCATGAGGATGGATGTGCAGTGTTTCAATTCTATTTCAGAATCATCGTCAGGGTATTATGAAACGATAACTTCACAATTAACCTACACTGCCGAAGTAAACTGAAAAATGTTGACTCGAGCGGGATTTGAAATCGCACATTCGGGATACCGGTCCGCCGCTCTACCTGTTAAGCTATCGAGTCCTCTGGGATTGGAGGCGAGTTTTTATCCAATTTAAGTGCACGAGATATTCTCGCGACAACTTAACGCTATACATGAGGATGGATGTGCAGTGTTTAAATTCTATTTCAGAATCATCGTCAGGGTATTATGAAACGATAACTTCACAATTAACCTACACTGCCGAAGTCAACTGAAAAATGTTGACTAGGGGAGGATTTGAACTCGCACCTTCGGGATACCGGTCCTCCGCTCTTCCTGTTGAGCTATCGAGTCCACAGGGATTGGAGGCGAGTTTTTATCCAATTTAAGTGCACGAGATATTCTCGCGACAACTTAACGCTATCCATGAGGATGGATGTGCAGTGTTTCAATTCTATTTCAGAATCATCCTCAGGGTATTATGAAACGATAACTTCACAATTAATCTACACTGCCGAAGTCAACTGAAAAATGTTGACTCGAGCGGGTTTTGAACTCGCACCTTCGGGATACCGGTCCGCCGATCTATCTGTTGACCTATCGAGTCCACAGGGATTGGAGGCGAGTTTTTATCCAATTTAAGTGCACGAGATCTTCCCGCGACAACTTAACGCTATCCATGAGAATGGATGTGCAGTGTTTCAATTCTATTTCAGAATCATCCTCAGGGTATTATGAAACGATAACTTCACAATTAACCTACACTGCCGAAGTCAACTGATAAATGTTGACTCGAGCGGGATTTGAACTCGCACCTTCGGGATACAGGTCCGCCGCTCTACCTGTTGAGCTATCGAGTCCACAGAGATTGAAGGCGAGTTTTTATCCAATTAAAGTGCACGAGATATTCTCGCGACAACTTAACGTTATCCATGAGGATGGATGTGCAGTGTTTCAATTCTATTTCAGAATCATCGTCAGGGTATTAGGAAACGATAACTTCACAATTAACCTACACTGCCGAAGTCAACTGAAAAATGTTGACTTGAGCAAGATTTGAACTCGCACCTTCGGGATACCGGTCCGCCGTTCTACCTGTTGAGCTATCCAGTCCACAGGGATTGGAGGCGAGTTTTTATCCAATTTAAGTGCACGGGATATTCTCGCGACAACTTAACGCTATCCATGAGGATGGATGTGCAGTGTTTCAATTCTATTTCAGAATCATCCTCAGGGTATTAGGAAACGATAACTTCACAATTAACCTACACTGCCGAAGTCAACTGAAAAATGTTGACTCGAACGGGATTTGAACTCGCACCTTCGGGATAACGGTCCGTCGCTCTACCTGTTGAGCTATCGAGTTCACAGGGATTGGAGGCGAGTTTTTATCCAATTTAAGTGCACGAGATATTCTCGCGACAACTTAACGCTAAACATGAGGATGGATGTGCAGAGTTTCATATCAATTTCAGAATCATTTTCAGGGTATTATGAAACGATAACTTCACAATTAACCTACACTGCCCAAGTCAACAGAAAAATGTTGACTCGAGCGGGATTTGAACTCGCACCTTCGGGATACCGGTCCGCCGCTCTACCTTTTGAGCTATCGAGTCCACAGGGATTGGAGGCGAGTTTTTATCCAATTCAATTGCACGAGATATTCTCGCGACAACTTAACGCTATCCATGAAAATGGATGTGCAGTGTTTCAATTCTATTTCAGAATCATCGTCAGGGTATTATGAAACGATAACTTCACAATTAACCTACACTGCCGAAGTCAACTGAAAAATATTGACTCCAGCGGAATTTGAACTCGCACTTTCGGGATACCGGTCTGCCGCTCTACCTGTTGAGCTATCAAGTCAACAGGGATTGGAGGCGAGTTTTTATCCAATTTAAGTGCACGAGATATTCTCGCGACAACTTAACGCCATCCATGAGGACGGATGTGCACTGTTTCAATTCTATTTCAGAATCATCGTCAGGGTATTATGAAACGATAACTTCACAATTAACCTACACTGCCGAAGTCAACTGAAAAATGTTGAATCGAGCGGGATTTGAACTCGCATCTTCGGGATACCTGTCCGCCGCTATACCTGTTGAGCTATCGAGTCCACAGGGATTGGAGGAGAGTTTTTATCCAATTTAAGTGCACGAGATATTCTCGCGACTACTTAACGCCATCCATGAGGATGGATGTGCAGTGTTTCAATTCTATTTCAGAATCATCCTCAGGGTATTATGAAACGATAACTTCACAATTAACTTACACTGCCGAAGTCAACTGAAATATGTTGACTCGAGCGGGATTTGAACTCGAACCTTCGGGATACCGGTCCGCAGCTCTA
Organism: Heliopora coerulea; assembly: GCA_030142905.1. Classification (NCBI taxonomy): domain Eukaryota; kingdom Metazoa; phylum Cnidaria; class Anthozoa; order Scleralcyonacea; family Helioporidae; genus Heliopora; species Heliopora coerulea. Next base: position 44,517 of record JASJOG010000233.1, on the reverse strand, counting down.
CCTGTTGAGCTATCGAGTCCACAGGGATTAGAGGCGAGTTTTTATCCAATTTAAGTGCACGAGATATTCTCGCGACAACTTTACGCTATCCATGAGGATGGATGTGCAGTGTTTCAATTCTATTTCAGAATCATCCTCAGGGTATTATGAAACGATGACTTCACAATTAACCTACCCTGCCGAAGTCAACTGGAAAAAAAGTTGACTCGAGCGGGATTTGAACTCGCACCTTCGGGATACCGATCCGCCGATTTACCTGTTGAGCTATCGAGTCCACAGGGATTGGAGGCTAGTTTTTATCCAATTTAATTGCACGAGATATTCTTGCGAAAACTTAACGCTATCCATGAGGATAGATGTGCAGTGTTTCAATTCTATTTCAGAATCATCCTCAGGGTATTATGAAACGATAACTTCACAATTAACCTACACTGCCGAAGTCAACTGAAAAATGTTGACTCGAGCAGGATTTGAACTCGCACCTTCGAGATACCGGTCCGACGCACTACCTGTTGAGCTATCGAGTCCACAGGGATTGGAGGCGAGTTTTTATCCAAATTAAGTGCACGAGATATTCTCGCGACAACTTAACGCTATCCATGAGGATGGATGTGCAGTGTTTCAATTCTATTTCAGAATCATCCTCAGGTTGTTATGAAACGATAACTTCACAATTTATTTACACTGCCGAAGTCAACTGATAAATGTTGACTCGAGCGGGATTTCAACTCGCACCTTCGGGATACAGGTCCGCCGCTCTACTTGTTGAGCTATCGAGTCCACAGAGATTGAAGGAGAGTTTTTATCCAATTAAAGGGCACGAGATATTGTCGCGATAACTTAACGCTATCCATGAGGATGGATGTGCAGTGTTTCAATTCTATTTCACAATCATCCTCAGGGTATTATGAAACGATAACTTCACAATTAACCTACACTGCCGAAGTCAACTGAAAAATGTTAACTCGAGCGGGATTTGAACTCGCAAATTCGGGATAAAGGTCCGCCGCTCTACCTGTTGAGCTATCGAGTCCACAGAGATTGGAGGCGAGTTTTTATCCAATTTAAGTTCACGAGATATTCTCGCGACAACCTAACGCTATCCATGAGGATGGATGTGCAGTGTTTCAATTCTATTTCAGAATCATCGTCAGGGTATTATGAAACGATAACTTCACAATTAACCTACACTGCCGAAGTCATCTGAAAAATGTTGACTCGAGCGGGATTTGAAATCGCACATTCGGGATACCGGTCCTCCGCTCTTCCTGTTGAGCTATCGAGTCCACAGGGATTGGAGGCGAGTTTTTATCCAATTTAAGTGCACGAGATATTCTCGCGACAACTTAACGCTATTTTTGAGAATGGATGTGCAGTGTTTCAATTCTATTTCAGAATCATCCTCAGGGTATTATGAAACGATAACATCACAATTAACCTACACTGCCGAAGTCAACTGAAAAATGTTGACTAGAGGAGGATTTGAACTCGCACCTTTGGGATACCGGTCCTCCGCTCTTCCTGTTGAGCTATCGAGTCCACAGGGATTGGAGGCGAGTTTTTATCCAATTTAAGTTCACGAGATATTCTCGCGACAACTTAACGCTATCCATGAGGATGGATGTGCAGTGTTTCAATTCTATTTCAGAATCATCCTCAGGGTATTATGAAACGATAACTTCACAATTAACCTACACTGCCGAAGTCAACTGAAAAATGTTGACTCGAGCGGGTTTTGAACTCGCACCTTCGGGATACCGGTCCGCCGATCTATCTGTTGGGCTATCGAGTCAACAGGGATTGGAGGCGAGTTTTTATCCAATTTAAGTGAACGAGATATTCTCGCGACAACTTAACGCTATCCATGAGGATGGATGTGCAGTGTTTCAATTCTATTTCAGAATCATCCTCAGGGTATTATGAAACGATAACTTCACAATTAACCTACACTGCCGAAGTCAACTGAAAAATGTTGACTCGAGCGGGATTTGAACTCGCACCTTCGGGATAAAGGTCCGCCGCTCTACCTGTTGAGCTATCGAGTCCACAGAGATTGGAGGCGAGTTTTTATCCTATTTAAGTGCACGATATATTCTCGCGACAACTTAACGCTATCCATGAGGATAGATATGCAGTGTTTCAATTCTATTTGAGAATCATCGTCAGGGTATTATTAAACGATAACTTCACATTTAACCTCCACTGCCGAAGTCAACTGAAAAATGATGACTCGAGCGGGATTTGAATTCGCACCTTCGAGATACCGGTCCGCCGCTCTACCTGTTGAGCTATCGAGTCCACAGGGATTGGAGGCGAGTTTTTATCCAATTTAAATGCACGAGATATTCTCTCGACAACTTAACGCTATCCATGAGGATGGATGTGCAGTGTTTCAATTCTATTTCAGAATCATCGTCAGGGTATTATGAAACGATAACTTCATATTTAACCTACACTGCCGAAGTCAACTGAAAAATGTTGACTCGAGCGGGATTTGAACTCGCACCTTCGGGATACCGTTCCGCCGTTCTACCTGTTGAGCTATTCAGTCCACAGGGATTGGAGGCGAGTTTTTATCCAATTTAAGTGCACGAGATATTCTCGCGACAACTTAACGCTATCCATGAGGATGGATGTGCAGTGTTTCAATTCTATTTCAGAATCATCCTCAGGGTATTATGAAACGATAACTTCACAATTAACCTCCACTGCCGAAGTCAACTGAAAAATGTTGACTCGAGCGGGATTTGAACTCGCTCCTTCGGGATGCCGGTCCGCCGCTCTACCTGTCGAGCTATCGAGTCCACAGGGATTGGAGGCGAGTTTTTATCCAATTTAAGTGCACGAGATATTCTCGCGACAACTTAACGCTATCCATGAGGATGGATATGCAGTGTTTCAATTCTATTTCAGAATCATCGTCAGGGTATTATGAAACGATAACTTCATAATTAACCTACACTGCCGAAGTCAACTGAAAAATTTTGATTCGAGCGGGATTTGAACTCGCACCTTCGGGATACCGGTCCGCCGCTCTACCTGTTGAGCTATCGAGTCCACAGGGATTGGAGGCGAGTTTTTATCCAATTTAAGTTCACGAGATATTCTCGGGACAACTTAACGCTATCCATGAGGATAGATGTGCAGTGTTACAATTCTATTTCAGAATCATCCTCAGGGTATTATGAAACGATAACTTCACAATTAACCTACACTGCCGAAGTCAACTGAAAAATGTTGACTCGAGCGGGATTTGAACTCGCTCCTTCGGGATACCGGTCCGCCGCTCTACCTGTCGAGCTATTGAGTCCACAGGGATTGGAGGCGAGTTTTTATCCAATTTAAGTGCACGAGATATTCTCGCGACAACTTAACGCTATCCATGAGGATGGATGTGCAGTGTTTCTATTCTATTTCAGAATCATCGTCAGGGTATTATGAAACGATAACTTCACAATTAACCTACACTGCCGAAGTCAACTGAAAAATGTTGACTCGAGCGGGATTTGAACTCGCACCTTCGGGATACCGGTCCGCCGCTCTACCTGTTGAGCTATCGAGTCCACAGAGATTGGAGGCGAGTTTTTATCCAATTTAAGTGCACGAGATATTCTCGCGACAACTTAACGCTATCCATGAGGATGGATGTGCAGTGTTTCAATTCTATTTCAGAATCATCGTCAGGGTATTATGAAACGATAACTTCACAATTAACCTACACTGCCGAAGTCAACTGAAAAATGTTGACTGGAGCGGGATTTGAACTCGCACCTTCGGGATACCGGTCCGTCGTTCTACCTGTTGAGCTATCGAGTCCACAGGGATTTGAGGCGAGTTTTTATCCTATTTAAGTGCACGAGATATTCTCGCGACAACTTAACGCTATCCATGAGGATGGATGTGCAGTGTTTCAATTCTATTTCAGAATCATCCTCAGGGTATTATGAAATGATAACTTCACAATTAACCTACACTGCCGAAGTCATCTGAAAAATGTTGACTCGAGCGGGATTTGAACTCGCACCTTCGGGATACCGTTCCGCCGCTCTACCTGTTGAGCTATCGAGTCCACAGAGATTGGAGGCGAGTATTTATCCTATTTAAGTACACGAGATATTCTCGCGATAACTTAACGCTATCCATGAGGATAGATGTGCAGTGTTTCAATTCTATTTCAGAATCATCGTCAGGGTATTATGAAACGATAACTTCACATTTAACCTACACTGCCGAATTCAACTGAAAAATGTTGACTGGAGCGGGATTTGAACTCGCACCTTCGGGATACCGATCCGCCGCTCTACCTGTTGAGCTATCGAGTCCACAGGGATTGGAGGCGAGTTTTTATCCAATTTAAGTGCACGAGATATTCTCGCGACAACTTAACGCTATCCAAGAGGATGGATGTGCAGTGTTTCAATTCTATTTCAGAATCATCGTCAGGGTATTAGGAAACCATAACTTCACAATTAACCTACACTGCCGAAGTCAACTGAAAAATGTTGACTGGAGCGGGATTTGAACTCGCACCTTCGGGATACCGGTCCACCGCTCTACCTGTTGAGCTATCCAGTCCACAGGGATTGGAGGCGAGTTTTTATCCAATTTAAGTGCACGAGATATTCTCGCGACAACTTAACACTATCCATGAGGATGGATGTGCAGTGTTTCAATTCTATTTCAGAATCATCGTCAGGGTATTATGAAACGATAACTTCACAATTAACCTACACTGCCGAAGTCAACTGAAAAATGTTGACTCGAGCGGGATTTGAACTCGCACCTTCGGGATACCGTTCCGCCGCTCTACCTGTTGAGCTATTCAGTCCACAGGGATTTGAGGCGAGTTTTTATCCAATTTAAGTGCACGAGATATTCTCGCGACAACTTAACGCTATCCATGAGGATGGATGTGCAGTGTTTCAATTCTATTTCAGAATCATCGTCGGGGTATTATGAAACGATAACTTCACAATTAACCTACACTGCCGAAGTCAACTGAAAAATGTTGACTCGAGCGGGATTTGAACTCGCACCTTCGGGATACCGTTCCGCCGCTCTACCTGTTGAGCTATCGAGCCCACAGGGATTGGAGGAGAGTTTTTATCCAATTTAAGTGCACGAGATATTCTCGCGACCACTTAACGCTATCCATGAGGATGGATGTGCAGTGTTTCAATTCTATTTCAGAATCATCCTCAGGGTATTATGAAACGATAACTTCACAATTAACCTACACTGCCGAAGTCAACTGAAAAATGTTGACTCGAGCGGGATTTGAACTCGCACTTTAGGGATACCGGTCCGCCGCTCTACCTGTTGAGCTATCCAGTCCACAGATTTTGGAGGCGAGTTTTTATCCAATTTAAGTGCACGAGATATTCTCGGGACAACTTAACGCTATCCATGAGGATGGATATGCAGTGTTTCAATTCTATTTCAGAATCTTCGTCAGAATATTATGAAACGATAACTTCACAATTAACCTACACTGCCGAAGTCAACTGAAAAATATTGACTCGAGCGGGATTTGAACTCGCACCTTCGGGATAAAGGTCCGCCGCTCTACCTGTTGAGCTATCGAGTCCACAGAGATTGGAGGCGAGTTTTTATCCTATTTAAGTGCACGAGATATTCTCGCGACAACTTAACGCTATCCATGAGGATGGATGTGCAGGGTTTCAATTCTATTTCAGAATCATCATCAGGGTATTATGAAACGATAACTTCACATATAACCTCCACTGCCGAAGTCAACTGAAAAATGATGACTCGAGCGGGATTTGAATTCGCACCTTCGGGATACCGGTCCGCCGCTCTACCTGTAGAGCTATCCAGTCCACAGGGATTGGAGGCGAGTTTTTATCCAATTTAAGTGCACGAGATATTCTCGCGACAACTTAACGCTATCCATGAGGATGGATGTGCAGTGTTTCAATTCTATTTCAGAATCATCCTCAGGGTATTATGAAACGATAACTTCACAATTAACCTACACTGCCGAAGTCAACTGAAAAATGTTGACTCGAGCGGGATTTGAACTCGCACCTTCGGGATAAAGGTCCGCCGCTCTACCTGTAGAGCTATCGAGTCCACAGAGATTGGAGGCGAGTTTTTATCCTATTTAAGTGCACGATATATTCTCGCGACAACTTAACGCTATCCATGAGGATAGATATGCAGTGTTTCAATTCTATTTCAGAATCATCGTCAGGGTATTATTAAACGATAACTTCACATTTAACCTCCACTGCCGAAGTCAACTGAAAAATGATGACTCGAGCGGGATTTGAATTCGCACCTTCGAGATACCGGTCCGCCGCTCTACCTGTTGAGCTATCGAGTCCTCAGGGATTGGAGGCGAGTTTTTATCCAATTTAAGTGCACGAGATATTCTCGCGACAACTTAACGCTATCCATGAGGATGGATATGCAGTTTTTCAATTCTATTTCAGAATCATCGTCAGAATATTATGAAAAGATAACTTCACAATTAACCTACACTGCCGAAGTCAACTGAAAAATATTGACTCGAGCGGGATTTGAACTCGCACCTTCGGGATACCGGTCCGCCACTCTACCTGTTGAGCTATCGAGTCCACATTGATTGGAAACGAGTTTTTATCCAATTCAATTGCACGAGATATTCTCGCGATAACTTAACGCTATCCATGAGGATGGATGTGCAGTGTTTCAATTCATTTTCAGAATCATCCTCAGGGTATTATGAAACGATAACTTCACAATTAACCTACACTGCCGAAGTCAACTGAAAAATGTTGACTCGAGCGGGATTTGGTCTCGCACCTTCGGGATACCGGTCCGCCGCTCTACCTTTTGAGCTATCGAGTCCACAGAGATTGGAGGCGAGTTTTTATCCAATTTAAGTGCACGAGATATTATCGCGACAACTTAACGCTATCCATGAGGATGGATGTGCAGTGTTTCAATTCTATTTCAGAATCATTTTCAGGGTATTATGAAACGATAACTTCACAATTAACCTAGACGGCCGAAGTCAACTGAAAAATGTTGACTCGAGCGGGATTTGAACTCGAACCTTCGGGATACCGGTCCGCCGCTCTACCTGTTGAGCTATCGAGTCCACAGGGATTGGATGCGAGTTTTTATCCAATTTAACTGCACGAGATATTCTCGCGAAAACTTAACGCTATCCATGAGGATGGATGTGCAGTGTTTCAAATCTATTTCAGAATCATCGTCAGGGTATTATGAAACGATAACTTCACAATTAACCTACACTGCCGAAGTCAACTGAAAAATGTTTACACGAGCGGGATTTGATCTCGCAATTTCGGGATACCGGTCCGCCGCTCTACCTGTTGAGCTATCGAGTGCACAATGATTGGAAGCGAGTTTTTATCCAATTTAAGTGCACGAGATATTCTCGCGACAACTTAACGCTATCCATGAGGATGGATGTACAGTGTTTCAATTCTATTTCAGAATCATCGTCAGGGTATTATGAAACGATAATTTCACAATTAACCTACACTGCCGAAGTCAACTGAAAAATGTTGACTCGAGCGGGATTTGATCTCGCACCTTTGGGATACCGGTCCGCCGCTCTACCTGTTGAGCTATCGAGTCCACAGAGATTGGAGGCGAGTTTTTATCCAATTTAAGTGCTCGAGTTATTCTCGCGCAACTTAACGCTATCCATGAGGATGGATGTGCAGTGTTTCAATTCTATTTCAAATTCATCGTCAGGGTATTATGAAACGATAAATTCACAATTAACCTACACTGCCGAAGTCAACTGAAAAATGTTGACTCCAGCCGGATTTGAACTCGCACCTTCGGGATACCGGTCCGCCGCTCTACCTGTTGAGCTATCGAGTCCACAGGGATTGGAGACGAATTTTTATCCAATTTAAGTGCACGAGATATTCTCGCGACAACTTAACGTTATAAATGAGGATGGATGTGCAGTGTTTCAATTCTATTTCAGAATCATCGTCAGGGTATTATGAAATTATAACTTCACAATTAACCTCCACTGCCGAAGTCAACTGAAAAATGTTGACTCGAGCGGGATTTGAACTCGCACCTTCGGGATACCGGTCCGCCGCTCTACCTGTTGATCTATCGAGTCCACAAAGATTGGAGGCGTGTTTTTATCCTATTTAAGTGCACGAGATATTATCGCGACAACTTAACGCTATCCATGAGGATGGATGTGCAGTGTTTAAATTCTATTTCAAAAAAATTTTCAGTGTATTATGAAACGATAACTTCAAAATTAACCTACACTGCCGAAGTCAACTGAAAAATGTTGTCTCGAGCGGGATTTGAACTCGCATCTTCGGGATAGCGGTCCGCCGCGCTACCTGTTGAGCTATCGAGTCCACAGGGATTGGAGGCGAGTTTTTACCCAATTTAAGTGCACGAGATATTCTCGCGACAATTTAACGCTATCCATGAGGATGGATGAGCAGTGTTTCAATTCTATTTCAGAATCATAGTCAGGGTATTATGAAACGATAACTTCACAATTAACCTACACTGCCGAAGTCAACTGAAAAATGTTGACTCCAGCGGGATTTGAACTCGCACCTTCGGGATACCGGTCCGCCGCTCTATCTGTTGATCTATCGAGTCCCAGGGATTGGAGGCGAGTTTTTATCCAATTTAAGTGCACGAGATATTCTCGCGAAAACTTAACGCTATCCATGAGGATGGATGTGCAGTGTTTCAATTCTATTTCAGAATCATCGTCAGGGTATTATGAAATTATAACTTCATAATTAACCTACACTGCCGAAGTCAACTGAAAAATGTTGACTCGAGCGGGATTTGAACTCGCACCTTCGGGATACCGGTCAGCCGCTCTACCTGTTGAGCTATCGAGTCAACAGAGATTGGAGGCGAGTTTTTATCCTATTTAAGTGCACGAGATATTATCGCGACAACTTAACGCTATCCATGAGGATAGATGTGCAGTTTTTAAATTCTATTTCAGAAACATCGTCAGGGTATTATGAAACGATAACTTCAAAATTAACCTACACTACCGAAGTCAACTGAAAAATGTTGTCTCGAGCGGTATTTGAACTCGCACCTTCGGGATACCGGTCCGCCGATCTACCTGTTGAGCTATCGAGTCCACAGGGATTGGAGGCGAGTTTTTATCCAATTTAAGTGCACGAGATATTCTCGCGACAACTTAACGCTATCCATGAGGATGGATCTGCAGTGTTTAAATTCTATTTCAGAATAATTTTCAGGGTATTATGAAACGATAACTTCACAATTAACCTAGACGGCCGAAGTCAACTGAAAAATGTTGACTCGAGCGGGATTTGAACTCGCACCTTCGGGATACCGGTCCACCGCTCTACCTGTTGAGCTATCAAGTCCACAGGGATTGGAGGCGAGTTTTTATCCAATTTAAGTGCACGAGATATTCTCGCGACAACTTAACGCTATCCATGAGGATGGATGTGCAGTGTTTCAATTCTATTTCAGAATCATCGTCAGGGTATTATGAAACGATAACTTCATATTTAACCTACACTGCCGAAGTCAACTGAAAAATGTTGACTCGAGCGGGATTTGAACTCGCACCTTCGGGATACCGTTCCGCCGCTCTACCTGTTGAGCTATTCAGTCCACAGGGATTGGAGGCGAGTTTTTATCCAATTTAAATGCACGAGATATTCTCGCGACAACTTAACGCTATCCATGAGGATGGATGTGCAGTGTTTCAATTCTATTTCAGAATCATCGTCAGGGTATTATGAAACGATAACTTCATATTTAACCTACACTGCCGAAGTCAACTGAAAAATGTTGACTCGAGCGGGATTTGAACTCGCACCTTCGGGATACCGTTCCGCCGCTCTACCTGTTGAGCTATCGAGTCCACAGGGATGGGAGGCGAGTTTTTATCCAATTTAAGTGCACGAGATATTCTCCCGACAACTTAACGCTATCCATGAGGATGGATGTGCAGTGTTTCAATTCTATTTCAGAATCATCGTCAGGGTATTATGAAACGATAACTTCACAATTAACCTCCACTGCCAAAGTCAACTGAAAAATGTTGACTCGAGTGTGATTTGAACTCGCACCTTCGGGATACCGGTCCGCCGCTCTACCTGTTGAGCTATCGAGTCCACAGGGATTGGAGGCGAGTTTTTATCCAATTTAAGTGCACGAGATATTCTTGCGACAAATTTACGCTATCCATGAGGATAGATGTACACTGTTTCAATTCTATTTCAGAATCATCGTCAGGGTATTATGAAACGATAACTTTACAATTAACCTACACTGCCGAAGTCAACTGAAAAATGTTGACTCGAGCGGGATTTGAAATCGAACATTCGGGATACCGGTCCGCCTTTCTACCTGTTGAGCTATCGAGTCCACAGGGATTGGAGGCGAGTTTTTATCCAATTTAAGTGCACGAGATATTCTCGCGACAACTTAACGCTATCCATGAGGAAGGATATGCAGTTTTTCAATTCTATTTCAGAATCATCGTCAGAATATTATGAAACGATAACTTCACAATTAACCTACACTGCCGAAGTCAACTGAAAAATATTGACTCGAGCGGGATTTGAACTCGCACCTTCGGGATACCGGTCCGCCGCTCTACCTGTTGAGCTATCGAGTCCACAGGGATTGGAGGCGAGTTTTTATCCAATTCAATTGCACGAGATATTCTCGCGATAACTTAACGCTATCCATGAGGATGGATGTGCAGTGTTTCAATTCATTTTCAGAATCATCCTCAGGGTATTATGAAACGATAACTTCACAATTAACCTACACTGCCGAAGTCAACTGAAAAATGTTGACTCGAGCGGGATTTGGTCTCGCACCTTCGGGATACCGGTCCGCCGCTCTACCTTTTGAGCTATCGAGTCCACAGAGATTGGAGGCGAGTTTTTATCCAATTTAAGTGCACGAGATATTATCGCGACAACTTAACGCTATCCATGAGGATGGATGTGCAGTGTTTAAATTCTATTTCAGAATCATTTTCAGGGTATTATGAAACGATAACTTCACAATTAACCTAGACGGCCGAAGTCAACTGAAAAATGTTGACTCGAGCGGGATTTGAACTCGAACCTTCGGGATACCGGTCCGCCGCTCTACCTGTTGAGCTATCGAGTCCACAGGGATTGGATGCGAGTTTTTATCCAATTTAACTGCACGAGATATTCTCGCGAAAACTTAACGCTATCCATGAGGATGGATGTGCAGTGTTTCAAATCTATTTCAGAATCATCGTCAGGGTATTATGAAACGATAACTTCACAATTAACTTCCACTGCAGAAGTCAACTGAAAAATGTTGACTCGAGCGGGATTTGAGCTCGCAATTTCGGGATACCGGTCCGCCGTTCTACCTGTTGAGCTATGGAGCCCAAAGGGATTGGAGACGAGTTTTTATCCAATTTTAGTGCACGAGATATTCTCGCAACAACTTAACGTTATCCATGAGGATGGAGTTGCAGTGTTTCAATTCTATTTCAGAATCATCGTCAGGGTATTATGAAACGATAACTCCACAATTAACCTACACTGCCGAAGTCAACTGAAAAATGTTTACACGAGCGGGATTTGATCTCGCACCTTCGGGATACCGGTCCGCCGCTCTACCTGTTGAGCTATCGAGTGCACAATGATTGGAAGCGAGTTTTTATCCAATTTAAGTGCACGAGATATTCTCGCGAAAACTTAACGCTATCCATGAGGATGGATGTACAGTGTTTCAATTCTATTTCAGAATCATCGTCAGGGTATTATGAAACGATAATTTCACAATTAACCTACACTGCCGAAGTCAACTGAAAAATGTTGACTCGAGCGGGATTTGATCTCGCACCTTTGGGATACCGGTCCGCCGCTCTACCTGTTGAGCTATCGAGTCCACAGAGATTGGAGGCGAGTTTTTATCCAATTTAAGTGCTCGAGTTATTCTCGCGACAACTTAACGCTATCCATGAGGATGGATGTGCAGTGTTTCAATTCTATTTCAAATTCATCGTCAGGGTATTATGAAACGATAAATTCACAATTAACCTACACTGCCGAAGTCAACTGAAAAATGTTGACTCGAGCGGGATTTGAACTCGCACCTTCGGGATACCGGTCCGCCGCTCTACCTGTTGAGCTATCGAGTCCACAGGGATTGGAGACGAATTTTTATCCAATTTAAGTGCACGAGATATTCTCGCGACAACTTAACGTTATAAATGAGGATGGATGTGCAGTGTTTCAATTCTATTTCAGAATCATCGTCAGGGTATTATGAAATTATAACTTCACAATTAACCTCCACTGCCGAAGTCAACTGAAAAATGTTGACTCGAGCGGGATTTGAACTCGCACCTTCGGGATACCGGTCCGCCGCTCTACCTGTTGATCTATCGAGTCCACAAAGATTGGAGGCGAGATTTTATCCTATTTAAGTGCACGAGATATTATCGCGACAACTTAACGCTATCCATGAGGATGGATGTGCAGTATTTAAATTCTATTTCAGAAAAATCGTCAGTGTATTATGAAACGATAACTTCAAAATTAACCTACACTGCCGAAGTCAACTGAAAAATGTTGTCTCGAGCGGGATTTGAACTCGCATCTTCGGGATACCGGTCCGCCGCTCTACCTGTTGAGTTATCGTGTCCACAGAGATTGGAGGCGAGTTTTTACCCAATTTAAGTGCACGAGATATTCTCGCGACAACATAACGCTATCCATGAAGATGGATGTGCAGTGTTTCAATTCTATTTCAGAATCATCGTTAGGGTATTATGAAACGATAACTTCACAATTAACCTACACTGCCGAAGTCAACTGAAAAATTTTAACTCGAGCGGGATTTGAACTAACACCTTCGGGATACCGGTCCGCCGCTCTACCTGTTGAGTTATCGAGTCCACAGGGATTGGAGGCGAGATTTTATCCAATTTAAGATGACGAGATATTCTCCCGACAACTTAACGCTATCCATGAGGATGGATTGCACTGTTTCAATTCTATTTCAGAATCATCGTCAGAGTATTATGAAACGATATCTTCACAATTAACCTACACTGCCGAAGTCAACTGAAAAATGTTGACTCGAGCGGAATTTGAACTCGCACCTTCGGATACCGGTCCGCCGCTCTACCTGTTTAGCTATCGAGTCCACAGGGTTGGGAAGCGAGTTTTTATCCAATTTAAGTGCACGAGATATTCTCGCGACAACTTAACGCTATCCATGAGGATGGATGTGCAGTGTTTCAATTCTATTTCAAAATCATCTTCAGGGTATTATGAAACGATAACCTAATAAGTAACCTACACGGCCGAAATCAACTGAAAATTGTTGACTCGAGCAGGATTTGAACTCGCACCTTCGGGATACCGGGCCGCCGCTCTACCTGTTGATCTATCGATACCACAGGTATTGGAGGAGAGTTTTTATCCAATTTAAGTGCACGAGATATCCTCGCGGTAACTTCACACTATGCGTGAGGATGGATGTGCAGTGTTTCAATTCTATTTCAGAATCATCGTCAGGGTATTATGAAACGATAACTTCACAATTAACCTACACTGCCGAAGTCAACTGAAAAATGTTGACTCGAGCGGGATTTGAACTCGAACATTCGGGATACCGGTCCGCCGCTCTACCTGTTGTTCTATCGAGTCCACAGGGATTGGAGGCGAGTTTTTATCCAATTTAAGTGCACGAGATATTCTCGCGACAACTTAACGCTATCTATGGGTATGGATGTGCAGTGTTTCAATTCTATTTCAGAATCATCGTCAAGGTATTATGAAACGATAACTTCTCAAATAACCTAATCTGCCGAAGTCAACTGAAAAATGTTGACTCGAACGGGATTTGTAGTCGCACCTTCGGGATACCGGTCCGCCGCTCTACCTGTTGAGCTATCGAATCCACAGGGATTGGAGGCGAGTTTTTATCCAATTTAAGTGCACGAGATAATCTCGCGACAACTTAACGCTATCCATGAGGATGGATGTGCAGCGTTTCAATTCTATTTCAGAATCATCCTCATATTATTATGAAACGATAACTTCACAATTAACCTACACTGCCGAATTCAACTGAAAAATGTTGACTCGAGCGGGATTTGAACTCGCACCTTCGGGATACCGGTCCGTCGCTCTACCTTTGGTGCTATCGAGTCCACAAGGATTGGAGGCGAGTTTTAATTAAATTTAAGTGCACGAGATATTCTCGCGACAACTTAACGCTATCCATGAGGATGGATGTGCAGTGTTTCAATTCTATTTCAGAATCATCCTCAGGGTATTATGAAACGATAACTTCACAATTAACCTACACTGCCGAAGTCAACTGGAAAATGTTGACTCGAGGAGGATTTGGACTCACACCGTCGGGATACCGTTCCGCCGCTCTACCCGTTGAGCTATCGATTCCAGAGGGATTGGAGGCGAGTTTTTATCCCATTTAAGTGCATGAGATATTCTCGCGACAACTTAACGCTAGTTGACTCGAGCTAATGTTGACTCGAGGGGCTTTGAACTTGCACCGTCGGGATACCGGTCCGCCGCTATACCTGTTGCGGTATCGAGTCCGGTATTTAAGTGCACGAGATATTCTCGCGACAACTTATAAATGATTAGTGCATAGTGCATAGAGTAGTATATCGGTTGTGGCTTGAGTTAGTCGCTCTTATCGAAAGTTTGTTAAACCTCGCCAATGAATATAAAAGGATCTATATTGTCCAGAGAAGTTGATAAAACCTTTAGATCAATGATTCGAGCAATATTGTAAAATATATGGCAATACGTTGAAATTGTCCCTTTAAGCCTTATACGTTAAAAGTCATAAGTAAAGTTAGAAATTTGTGAAAACCAAGTTGATGTAAAAAATACTTCCTATGCTTCTAAAATGTTCTATTAAACCCAAACATTATAAAACAAATCGAATACCGTTGATTCGACGAGTTGATCTCAAAAATTTTCATTCACCTTAAAATCGCTTTATCTCCGCGAGATAAGACGATTTGTGCATAGAGAAGTACAACTGTTGTACCTTTAGTTAGTGGCGTTTGTCGAAAGTTGCCCAAACCTCGCCAATGATTGTAAAATGATCTATATGGGCCAGAGAAGTGGATAAAAGCATTAGATCAATGATTCGAGCAGTATTTCAAAATATATGGCAATGTGTTGAAATTGTCCCTTTAAGTCTTATACATTAAAAGTCATAGGTATGGTAAGAAATTTGAGTAAACCAAGCAGGTGTACAAAACACTTCCTATGCTTCTAAAATGTTCTTTTAAACCCAAACATTATAAAACAAATCGAATTCCGTTGATTCGACTAGTTGCCCTAAAAAATTTTCATTCATCTCAAAATCGCTCTATCTCCGCGAGATAAGACAAGACGATTAGTGCTTAGAGAAGTTTAACGGTTGAGGCTTGAGTTAGTGGCGTTTGTCGAAAGTTGTCCAAACCTCGCCAATGATTATGAAATAATCAACATTGGCCAGAGAAGTGGATAAAAGCATTAGATCATTGATTCGAACAGTATTTTTAAATATATGGCAATGTGTTGAAATTGTCCCGTTACGCCTTATACGTTAAATGCCGTAAGTGGATAAAGTGAAGTGGATAAAAGAATTAGATCAATGATTCGAGCAGTATTTCAACATATATCGCAATGTGTTGAAATTGCACCGTTACTCCTTATACGTTAAATGCCATAAGTATGGCAAGAATAGGGTGAAAGCAGAATAGTTGTGCGAAACTAACCCAATGCTTCTAAAATGATTTTTCCCACCCAAACATTATAAAAGAAATCAAATACCGTTGATTAGTCGAGTCGCTCTCAAAAATTTTCAATCTCCTCAAAATCGCTTTATCTCCGCGAGAAAAGACGATTGGTGAATGGAGCTGTGCAACGGTTGTAGCTTGAGTTAGTGGCGTTTGTCGAAAGTTGGCCAATCCTCGACAATGATTTTAAAATGATCTATATGGGCCAGAGAAGTGTATAAAAGCATTAGATCAATGATTCGAACAGTATTTCTAAATATATGGCAACGTGTTGAAATTGTCCCTTTAAGTCTTATACGTTAAAAGTCATATGTATGGTTAGAAATGGGTGAAAACCAAGTAAGTGTACAAAACTCTTCCTATGCTTCTAAAATGTTCTTTTAAACCCAAACATTATAAAACAAATCGAAATCCGTTGATTCGACGAGTTGCTCTTAAAAATTTTCAATCTCCTCAAAATCGCTCTATCTCCGCGAGATAAGACGATTAGTGCATGGAGATGTGTAACCGTTGTGGCTTGAGTTATTTGCGTTTGTCGAAAGTTGTCCAAACCTCGCCAATGATTGTAAAATTATCTATATGGGCCAGAGAAGTGGATAAAAGCATTAAATCAATGATTCGAGCAGTATTTCAAAATATATGGCAACGTGTTGAAATTGTCCCTTTAAGTCTTATACGTTAAAAGTCATAGTATGGTTAGAAATGGGTGAAAACAAAGTAGGTGAACAAAAGACTTCCTCTCCTTCTAAAATGTTCTTCTAAACTTAAACATTATAAAACAAATCGAATTCCGTTGATTAGACGATTAGCTCTCAAAAATTTTCAATCTCCCCAAAATCGCTTTATCTGCGCAAGATAAGACGATTGGTGAATGGAGCTGTGTAACGGTTGTTGCTTGAGTTATTTGCGTTTGTCGAAAGTTGGCCAATCCACGCCAATGATTGTAAAATTATTTATATGGGCCAGAGAAGTGGATAAAAGCATTAGATCAATGATTCGAGCAGTATTTCAAAATATATGGCAATGTGTTGAAATTGTCTCTTTAAGTCTTATACGTTAAAAGTCATAAGTATGGTTAGAAATGGGTGAAAACCAAGTAGTTGAACAAAAGACTTCCTCTCCTTCTAAAATGTTCTTTTAAACTCAAACATTATAAAACAAATCGAACTCCGTTGATTAGACGATTAGCTCTCAAAAATTTTCAATCACCTAAAAATCGCTCTATCTCCGCGTGATAAGACGAATGGTGAATGGAGCTTTGTAACGGTTGTGGCTTGAGTTAGTGGCGTTTGTCATAAGTTGGCCAAACCTCGCCAATGATTATAAAATGATCTATATGGGGCAGACAAGTTGATAAAAGCATTAGATCAATGATTCGAGCAGTATTTCATAATATATGGCAATGTGTTGAAATTGTCCCGTTACGCCTTATACGTTAAATGCCATAAGTATGGCTAGAATTTGGTGAAAGCAGAGTAGTTAAGCAAAACCAAAGCAATGCTTCTAAAATGATCTTTCCCACCCAAACATTATAAAACAAATCGAAATCCGTTGATTAGACGAGTCTATCTCAAAAATTTTCAATCTCCTCAAAATCGCTTTATCTGCGCAAGATAAGACGATTGGTGAATGGAGCTGTGTAACGGTTTTGGCTTGAGTTATTTGCGTTTGTCGAAAGTTGGCCAATCCACGCCAATAATTGTAAAATTATTTATATGGGCCAGAGAAGTGGATAAAAGCATTAGATCAATGATCCGAGCTGTATTTTAAAATATATGGCAATGTGTTGAAATTGTCTCTTTAAGTCTTATACGTTAAAAGTCATAAGTATGGTTAGAAATAGGTGAAAGAAGAATAGTTGTGCGAAACCAACCAAAGCTTCTAAAATGATCTTTCCTACCCAAACATTATAAAACAAATCGAATAACGTTGATTAGACGAGTCGCTTTCAAAAATTTTCAATCTCCTCAAAATCGCTTTATCTCGGCGAGATAAGACGATTAGTGCATGGAGATGTGTAATGGTTGTGGCTTGATTTAGTCGCTTTTGTCGAAAGTTGGCCAAACCTCGCCAATGATTGTAAAATGATCTATATGGGACAGAGAAGTGGATAAAAGCATTAGATCAATGATTCGAGCAGTATTTCAAAATATATGGCAATGTGTTGAAATTGTCCCGTTACGCTTTATACGTTAAATGCCATAAGTATGGTTAGAATTCGGTGAAAGTAGAATAGTTGTGAGAAACCAAAGCAATGCTTCTAAAATGATCTTTTCCAAGCAGACTTCATCAAACAAATCGAATACCGTTGATTAGACGAGTCGCTATCAAAAATTTCCAATCTCCTCAATATCGCTTTATCTCCGCGAGATAAGACGATTAGTGCATGGAGAAAGTTAAAAGTCATAAGTATGGTTAGAAATGGGTGAAAACCAAGTTAGTGTACAAAACACTTCCTATGCTTCTAAAATGTTCTTTTGAACCCAAACATTATAAAACAAATCGAAATCCGTTGATTCGACGAGTTGCTCTTAAAAATTTTCAATGTCCTCAAAATCGCTCTATCTCCGCGAGATAAGACGATTAGTGCATGGAGATGTGTAACCGTTGTGGCTTGAGTTATTTGCGTTTGTCGAAAGTTGTCCAAACCTCGCCAATGATTAAAAAATTATCTATATGGGTCAGAGAAGTGGATAAAAGAATTAGATCAATGATTCGAGCAGTATTTCAAAATATATGGCAATGTGTTGAAATTGTCTCTTTAAGTCTTATACGTTAAAAGTCATAAGTATGGTTAGAAATGGGTGAAAACCAAGTAGGTGAACAAAAGACTTCCTCTCCTTCTAAAATGTTCTTCTAAACTCAAACATTATAAAACAAATCGAATTCCGTTGATTAGACGAGTAGCTCTGAAAAATTTTCAATCACCTAAAATGTGTTGTTTCAATCACCTAAAATTGTCTCATTATGCTTTATACGTTAAAAGTCATAAGTATGGTTAGAATTGTGTGATAGTAGAATAGCTGTGGGAAACCAACCAAGTTCCCCTAAAATTATCTTTTACACCCAAACATTATAAAACAAATCGAAATCCGTTGATTAGTTGAGTCGCTATCAACTAATATTATCAACTAAAAGCTTCTAAAATTATCTTTCCCACCAAAACATTATAAAATAAATCAAATACCGTTGATTAGTCGAGTCAATTCAAAAATTTTCAATCTCCCCAAAATCGCTTTATCTGCGCGAGATAAGACGATTGATGAATGGAGCTGTGTAACGGTTGTGGCTTGAGTTTGTGGCGTTAGTCGAAAGTTGGCTAATCCTCGCCAATGATTGTAAAATGATGAATATGGGCTAGTGAAGTGGAAAAAAGCATTAGTCAATGATTCGAGCAGTATTTCAAAATATATGGCAATGTGTTGAAATTGTCCCTTTAAGTCTTATACGTTAAAAGTCATAAGTATGGTTAGAAATGGGTGAAAACAAAGTAGGAGTACAAAACACTTTCTATGCTTCTAAGATGTTCTTTTAAACCCAATTTTCTACAAACAAATCGAATACTGTTGATTAGACGAGTTGCTCTCAAAAATTTTCAATCTCCTCAAAATCGCTCTATCTCCGCGAGATAAGACGAATGGTGAATGGAGCTTTGTAACGGTTTTGGCTTGAGTTATTTGCGTTTGTCGAATGTTTCCCAAACCTCGCCAATGATTCTAAAATTATCTATATGGGCCAGAGAAGTGGATAAAAGCATTAGATCAATGATTCGAGCAGTATTTCAAAATATATGTCAATGTGTTGAAATTGTCCCGTAACGCCTTATACGTTAAATGCCAAATGTATGGCTACAATTGGGTAAAACAGAATAGTTTTGCGAAACCAACCCTATGCTTCTAAAATGATCTTTCCTACCCAAACATTATAAAACAAATCGAAATTCGTTGATTAGTCTAGTCTATCTCAAAAATTTTCAACCTCCTCAAAATAGCCTTATCTGCGCGAGATAAGACGATTGGTGAATGGAGCTGTGTAACGATTGTGGCTTGAGTTAGTGGCGTTTGTCGAAAGTTGTCAAAACCTCGCCAATGAATGTAAAATGATGAATATGTGCAAGAGAAGTGGATAAAAGCATTAGATCATTGATTCGAGCAGTATTTCATAATATATGGCAATGTGTTGAAATTTCCCGTTACGCCTTATACGTTAAATGCCATAAGTATGGCTAGAATTTGGTGAAAGCAGAGTAGTTAAGCAAAACCAAACCAATGCTTCTAAAATGATCTTTCCTACCCAAACATTAAAAAACAAATAGAATACCGTTGATTAGACGAGTCTATCTCAAAAATTTTCAATCTCCTCAAAATCGCTTTATCTGCGCAAGATAAGACGATTGGTGAATGGAGCTGTGTAACGGTTTTGGCTTGAGTTAATAGCGTTTGGCATTTATCGTATTTGCATTTGGCTTTTAACGTATAAGGCGTAACGGGACAATTTCAACACATTGACATATATTTTGAAATACTGCTCGAATCATTGATCTAATGCTTTTATCCACTTCTCTGGCCCATATAGATAATTTTAGAATCATTGACGAGGTTTGGGAAACTTTCGACAAACGCAAATAACTCAAGCCAAAACCGTTACAAAGCTCCATTCACCATTCGTCTTATCTCGCTGAGATAGAGCGATTTTGAGGAGACTGAAAATTTTTGAGAGTTACTCGTCTAATCAACGGTATTCGATTTCTTTTATGGTGTTTGGGTGGAAAAGATCATTTTGGAAGCATTCGGTGGAGTTACGCAGAACTATTCGGCTTTCACCCAAGTCTAACCATAGTTATGCTTTTAACATATAACCGTTATGCTACAACCGTTACAATCTTCTATTCACTAATCGTCTTACCTCGCGGAGATAAATCGTTTTGAGGAAATTGAAAATCCTTTTAGAGCAACTCGTCGAATCGACGAAATTGGATTTGTTTTATAATGTTTGAGGGGGAAAGATCATTTTAGAAGCATTGGGTTGGTTTCGCACAACTATTCTGCGTTCACCCTATTCTAAGCATACTTATGGCTTTTAACGTATAAGGCTTAAAGGGACAATTTCAACACATTGCCATATATATTGAAATACTGCTCGAATCATTGATCTAATGCGTTTATCCACTTCTCTGGTCCGTATAGATCATTTTACAATCATTGGCGAGGTTTGGCCAACTTTCGACAAAAGCGACTAAATCAAGCAACAATCATTACACATCTCCATTCACTAACCGTCTTATCTCGCGCAGATAAAGCGATTTTGGGGAGATTGAAAATTTTTGAATTGACCCGACTAATCAACGGAATTCGATTTGTTTTATAATGTTTCGGTTTAAAAGAACATTTTAGAAGCATAGGAAGTGTTTTATACACTTACTTGGTTTTCACCCATTTCTAACCATACTTATGACTTTTAACGTATAAGACTTAAAGGGACAATTTCAACACGTTGCCATATATTTTGAAATACTGTTCGAATCATTGATCTAATGCTTTTATCCACTTCTCTGGCCCATATAGATAATTTTACAATCATTGGCGAGGTTTGGACAACTTTCGACAAACGCAAATAACTCAAGCCACAACGGTTACACATCTCCATGCACTAATCGTCTTATCTCGCGGAGATAGAGCGATTTTGAGGAGATTGAAAATTTTTAAGAGCAACTCGTCGAATCAACGGATTTCGATTTGTTTTATAATGTTTGGGATTAAAAGAACATTTTAGAAGCATAGGAAGAATTTTGTACACTTACTTGGTTTTCACCCATTTCTAACCATACTTATGACTTTTAACGTATAAGACTTAAAGGGACAATTTCAACACGTTGCCATATATTTAGAAATACTGTTCGAATCATTGATCTAATGCTTTTATACACTTCTCTGGCCCATATAGATCATTTTAAAATCATTGTCGAGGATTGGCCAACTTTCGACAAACGCCACTAACTCAAGCTACAACCGTTGCACAGCTCCATTCACCAATCGTCTTTTCTCGCGGAGATAAAGCGATTTTGAGGAGATTGAAAATTTTTGAGAGCGACTCGACTAATCAACGGTATTTGATTTCTTTTATATTGTTTAGGTGGGAAAGATCATTTTAGAAGCATTGGGTTAGTTTCGCACAACTATTCTGCTTTCACCCTATTCTTGCCATACTTATGGCATTTAACGTATAAGGAGTAACGGTGCAATTTCAACACTATGCGATATATGTTGAAATACTGCTCGAATCATTGATCTAATTCTTTTATCCACTTCTCTGGCCCATATAGATCATTTTAAAATCATTGTCGAGGATTGGCCAACTTTCGACAAACGCAAATAACTCAAGCCACAACCGTTACAAAGCTCCATTCACCATTCGTCTTTTCTCGTGGAGATAGAGCGATTTTGAGGAGATTGAAAATTTTTGAGAGCAACTCGTGGAATCGAGGAAATTCGATTTGTTTTATAATGTTTGGGTGGGAAAGATCATATTAGAAGCATTGTGTTGGTTTCATACAACTATTTTGCTTTCACCCAATTCTAACCATACTTACGGCTTTTAATGTATAAGGCGTAACCGGACAATTTCAAGATATTGCCAAATTTTCAGAAATACTGCTCCAATCAATGAAATAATACTTTTATCCTATTCTGTGACGCGAAAAAATCACTTTGCAATCATTGGAGAGGTTTGGCCAACTTTCGACAAAAGCGACTAACTCAAGCCACAACCGTTACACTTCTCCATGCACTAATCGTCTTATCTCGCGGAGATAAAGCGATATTGAGGAGATTGGAAATTTTTGATAGCGACTCGTCTAATCAACGGTATTCGATTTGTTTGATGAAGTCTGCTTGGAAAAGATCATTTTAGAAGCATTGCTTTGGTTTCTCACAACTATTCTACTTTCACCGAATTCTAACCATACTTATGGCATTTAACGTATAAAGCGTAACGGGACAATTTCAACACATTGCCATATATTTTGAAATACTGCTCGAATCATTGATCTAATGCTTTTATCCACTTCTCTGTCCCATATAGATCATTTTACAATCATTGGCGAGGTTTGGCCAACTTTCGACAAAAGCGACTAAATCAAGCCACAACCATTACACATCTCCATGCACTAATCGTCTTATCTCGCCGAGATAAAGCGATTTTGAGGAGATTGAAAATTTTTGAAAGCGACTCGTCTAATCAACGTTATTCGATTTGTTTTATAATGTTTGGGTAGGAAAGATCATTTTAGAAGCTTTGGTTGGTTTCGCACAACTATTCTTCTTTCACCTATTTCTAACCATACTTATGACTTTTAACGTATAAGACTTAAAGAGACAATTTCAACACATTGCCATATATTTTAAAATACAGCTCGGATCATTGATCTAATGCTTTTATCCACTTCTCTGGCCCATATAAATAATTTTACAATTATTGGCGTGGATTGGCCAACTTTCGACAAACGCAAATAACTCAAGCCAAAACCGTTACACAGCTCCATTCACCAATCGTCTTATCTTGCGCAGATAAAGCGATTTTGAGGAGATTGAAAATTTTTGAGATAGACTCGTCTAATCAACGGATTTCGATTTGTTTTATAATGTTTGGGTGGGAAAGATCATTTTAGAAGCATTGCTTTGGTTTTGCTTAACTACTCTGCTTTCACCAAATTCTAGCCATACTTATGGCATTTAACGTATAAGGCGTAACGGGACAATTTCAACACATTGCCATATATTATGAAATACTGCTCGAATCATTGATCTAATGCTTTTATCAACTTGTCTGCCCCATATAGATCATTTTATAATCATTGGCGAGGTTTGGCCAACTTATGACAAACGCCACTAACTCAAGCCACAACCGTTACAAAGCTCCATTCACCATTCGTCTTATCACGCGGAGATAGAGCGATTTTTAGGTGATTGAAAATTTTTGAGAGCTAATCGTCTAATCAACGGAGTTCGATTTGTTTTATAATGTTTGAGTTTAAAAGAACATTTTAGAAGGAGAGGAAGTCTTTTGTTCAACTACTTGGTTTTCACCCATTTCTAACCATACTTATGACTTTTAACGTATAAGACTTAAAGAGACAATTTCAACACATTGCCATATATTTTGAAATACTGCTCGAATCATTGATCTAATGCTTTTATCCACTTCTCTGGCCCATATAAATAATTTTACAATCATTGGCGTGGATTGGCCAACTTTCGACAAACGCAAATAACTCAAGCAACAACCGTTACACAGCTCCATTCACCAATCGTCTTATCTTGCGCAGATAAAGCGATTTTGGGGAGATTGAAAATTTTTGAGAGCTAATCGTCTAATCAACGGAATTCGATTTGTTTTATAATGTTTAAGTTTAGAAGAACATTTTAGAAGGAGAGGAAGTCTTTTGTTCACCTACTTTGTTTTCACCCATTTCTAACCATACTATGACTTTTAACGTATAAGACTTAAAGGGGCAATTTCAACACGTTGCCATATATTTTGAAATACTGCTCGAATCATTGATTTAATGCTTTTATCCACTTCTCTGGCCCATATAGATAATTTTACAATCATTGGCGAGGTTTGGACAACTTTCGACAAACGCAAATAACTCAAGCCACAACGGTTACACATCTCCATGCACTAATCGTCTTATCTCGCGGAGATAGAGCGATTTTGAGGAGATTGAAAATTTTTAAGAGCAACTCGTCGAATCAACGGATTTCGATTTGTTTTATAATGTTTGGGATTAAAAGAACATTTTAGAAGCATAGGAAGAATTTTGTACACTTACTTGGTTTTCACCCTATTCTAACCATACATATGACTTTTAACGTATAAGACTTAAAGGGACAATTTCAACACGTTGCCATATATTTAGAAATACTGTTCGAATCATTGATCTAATGCTTTTATACACTTCTCTGGCCCATATAGATCATTTTAAAATCATTGTCGAGGATTGGCCAACTTTCGACAAACGCCACTAACTCAAGCTACAACCGTTGCACAGCTCCATTCACCAATCGTCTTTTCTCGCGGAGATAAAGCGATTTTGAGGAGATTGAAAATTTTTGAGAGCGACTCGACTAATCAACGGTATTTGATTTCTTTTATAATGTTTGGGTGGGAAAGATCATTTTAGAAGCATTGGGTTAGTTTCGCACAACTATTCTGCTTTCACCCTATTCTTGCCATACTTATGGCATTTAACGTATAAGGAGTAACGGTGCAATTTCAACACATTGCGATATATGTTGAAATACTGCTCGAATCATTGATCTAATTCTTTTATCCACTTCTCTGGCCCATATAGATCATTTTAAAATCATTGTCGAGGATTGGCCAACTTTCGACAAACGCAAATAACTCAAGCCACAACCGTTACAAAGCTCCATTCACCATTCGTCTTTTCTCGTGGAGATAGAGCGATTTTGAGGAGATTGAAAATTTTTGAGAGCAACTCGTGGAATCGAGGAAATTCGATTTGTTTTATAATGTTTGGGTGGGAAAGATCATATTAGAAGCATTGTGTTGGTTTCATACAACTATTTTGCTTTCACCCAATTCTAACCATACTTACGGCTTTTAATGTATAAGGCGTAACCGGACAATTTCAAGATATTGCCAAATTTTCAGAAATACTGCTCCAATCAATGAAATAATACTTTTATCCTATTCTGTGACGCGAAAAAATCACTTTGCAATCATTGGAGAGGTTTGGCCAACTTTCGACAAAAGCGACTAACCCAAGCCACAACCGTTACACTTCTCCATGCACTAATCGTCTTATCTCGCGGAGATAAAGCGATATTGAGGAGATTGGAAATTTTTGATAGCGACTCGTCTAATCAACGGTATTCGATTTGTTTGATGAAGTCTGCTTGGAAAAGATCATTTTAGAAGCATTGCTTTGGTTTCTCACAACTATTCTACTTTCACCGAATTCTAACCATACTTATGGCATTTAACGTATAAAGCGTAACGGGACAATTTCAACACATTGCCATATATTTTGAAATACTGCTCGAATCATTGATCTAATGCTTTTATCCACTTCTCTGTCCCATATAGATCATTTTACAATCATTGGCGAGGTTTGGCCAACTTTCGACAAAAGCGACTAAATCAAGCCACAACCATTACACATCTCCATGCACTAATCGTCTTATCTCGCCGAGATAAAGCGATTTTGAGGAGATTGAAAATTTTTGAAAGCGACTCGTCTAATCAACGTTATTCGATTTGTTTTATAATGTTTGGGTAGGAAAGATCATTTTAGAAGCTTTGGTTGGTTTCGCACAACTATTCTTCTTTCACCTATTTCTAACCATACTTATGACTTTTAACGTATAAGACTTAAAGAGACAATTTCAACACATTGCCATATATTTTAAAATACAGCTCGGATCATTGATCTAATGCTTTTATCCACTTCTCTGGCCCATATAAATAATTTTACAATTATTGGCGTGGATTGGCCAACTTTCGACAAACGCAAATAACTCAAGCCAAAACCGTTACACAGCTCCATTCACCAATCGTCTTATCTTGCGCAGATAAAGCGATTTTGAGGAGATTGAAAATTTTTGAGATAGACTCGTCTAATCAACGGATTTCGATTTGTTTTATAATGTTTGGGTGGGAAAGATCATTTTAGAAGCATTGCTTTGGTTTTGCTTAACTACTCTGCTTTCACCAAATTCTAGCCATACTTATGGCATTTAACGTATAAGGCGTAACGGGACAATTTCAACACATTGCCATATATTATGAAATACTGCTCGAATCATTGATCTAATGCTTTTATCAACTTGTCTGCCCCATATAGATCATTTTATAATCATTGGCGAGGTTTGGCCAACTTATGACAAACGCCACTAACTCAAGCCACAACCGTTACAAAGCTAAATTCACCATTCGTCTTATCACGCGGAGATAGAGCGATTTTTAGGTGATTGAAAATTTTTGAGAGCTAATCGTCTAATCAACGGAGTTCGATTTGTTTTATAATGTTTGAGTTTAAAAGAACATTTTAGAAGGAGAGGAAGTCTTTTGTTCAACTACTTGGTTTTCGCCCATTTCTAACCATACTTATGACTTTTAACGTATAAGACTTAAAGAGACAATTTCAACACATTGCCATATATTTTGAAATACAGCTCAAATCATTGATCTAATGCTTTTTTCCACTTCACTAGCCCATATTCATCATTTTACAATCATTGGCGAGGATTAACCAACTTTCGACTAAAGCCACTAACTCAAGCCACAACGGTTACACATCTCCATGCACTAATCGTCTTATCTCGCGCAGATAAAGCGATTTTGGGGAGATTGAAAATTTTTGAGAGCTACTCGTCTAATCAACGGATTTCGATTTGTTTTATAATGTTTGTGTGGGAAAGATAATTTTAAGAGGGTTGGGTTGGTTTCGCACAGCTATTCTGTTATCACCCAATTCTAACCATACTTACGGCTTTTAACGTATAAAGCGTAATGAGACAATTTCAACCCTTTGCCATATATTTTGAAATACTGCTCGAATCATTGATCTAATGCTTTTATCCACTTCTCTGGCCCATATAGATAATTTTACAATCATTGGCGAGGTTTGGACAACTTTCGAAAAACGCAAATAACTCAAAGCACCACCGTTGCACAGCTCCATTCACCAAGTGTCTTATCTCGCCCAGATAAAGCGATTTGAGGTGATTGAAAATTTTTGAGATAGACTCGACTAATCAACAGCATTCGATTTGTTTTATAATGTTTGGGTGGGATAGATCATTTTAGAAGCTTTCGATTTGTTTCGCCCAACTATTCTGCTTTCACCCTATTCTAAACATACTTATGACTTTTAACGTATAAGACTTAAAGAGCCAATTTCAACAAATTTGCCATATATTTTGAAATACTGCTCGAATCATTGATCTAATGCTTTTATCCACTTCTCTGGCCCATATAAATAATTTTACAATCATTGGCGTGGATTGGCCAACTTTCGACAAACGCAAATAACTCAAGCAACAACCGTTACACAGCTCCATTCACCAATCGTCTTATCTTGCGCAGATAAAGCGATTTTGAGGAGATTGAAAATTTTTGAGAGCGACTCGTCTAATCAACGTTATTCGATTTGTTTTATAATGTTTGGGTAGAAAAGATCATTTTAGAAGCATTGGTTTGGTTTTGCTTAACTATTCTGCTTTTAACCTAAATCTAGCCATATTTACGGCATTTAACGTATAAGGCGTAACGGGACAATTTCAACACATTGCCATATATTTAAAAATACTGTTCGAATCAATGATCTAATGCTTTTATCCACTTCTCTGGCGAATGTAGATTATTTCATAATCATTGGCGAGGTTTGGACAACTTTCGACAAACGCCACTAACTCAAGCCTCAACCGTTAAACTTCTCTAAGCACTAATCGTCTTGTCTTATCTCGCGGAGATAGAGCGATTTTGAGATGAATGAAAATTTTTTAGGGCAACTAGTCGAATCAACGGAATTCGATTTGTTTTATAATGTTTGGGTTTAAAAGAACATTTTAGAAGCATAGGAAGTGTTTTGTACACCTGCTTGGTTTACTCAAATTTCTTACCATACCTATGACTTTTAATGTATAAGACTTAAAGGGACAATTTCAACACATTGCCATATATTTTGAAATACTGCTCGAATCATTGATCTAATGCTTTTATCCACTTCTCTGGCCCATATAGATCATTTTACAATCATTGGCGAGGTTTGGGCAACTTTCGACAAACGCCACTAACTAAAGGTACAACCGTTGTACTTCTCTATGCACAAATCGTCTTATCTCGCGGAGATAAAGCGATTTTAAGGTGAATGAAAATTTTTGAGATCAACTCGTCGAATCAACGGTATTCGATTTGTTTTATAATGTTTGGGTTTAATAGAACATTTTAGAAGCATAGGAAGTATTTTTTACACCAACTTGGTTTTCACAAATTTCTAACTTTACTTATGACTTTTAACGTATAAGGCTTAAAGGGACAATTTCAACGTATTGCCATATATTTTACAATATTGCTCGAATCATTGATCTAATGGTTTAACCAACTTCTCTGGACAATATAGATCCTTTTACATTCATTGGCGAGGTTTAACAAACTTTCGACAAAAGCGAATAACTCAAGCCACAACCGTTATATCTCTTTATGCACTATGCACTAATCGTTAATAAGTTGTCGCGAAAATATCTCGTGCACACCTCAACAGGTAGAGCGGCGGACAGGAAAATATCTCGTGCACACCTCAACAGGTAGAGCGGCGGACAGGAATCCCGAAGGTGCGAGTTTAAATCCCGTTCGAGTCAACATTAATTCGAGTCAACTAGCCTTAAGTTGTCGCGAGAATATCTCATGCACTTAAATTGGATAAAAACTCGCCTCCAATGACTGTATAGCGGCGGACCGGTATCCCGAAGGTACGAGTTCGAATCCCGCTCGAGTCAACATTTTTCAGTTGAGTTCGGCAGTGTAGGTTAATTGTGAAGTTATCGTTTCATAATACCCTGTGGATGATTCTGAAATAGAATTGAAACACTGCACATCCATCCTCATGGATAGCGTTAAGTTGTCGCGAGAATATCTCGTGCATTTAAATTGGATAAAAACTCGCTTCCTATCCCTGTGGACTCGATAGCTAAACAGGTAGAACGGCGGGCCGGTATCCTGAAGGTGCGAGTTCAAATCCCGCTCGAATCAACATTTTTCAGTTGACTTCGGCAGTGTACGTTAATTGTGAATTTATCGTTTCATAATACCCTGAGGATGATTCTGAAATAGAATTGAAACTCTGCACATCCATCCCCATGGATAGCGTTAAGTTGTCGCGAGAATATCTCGTGCACTTAAATTGGATAAAAACTCGCATCCAATCCCTGTGGATTCGATAGCTCAACAGGTAGAGCGACGGAACGGTATCCCGAATGTGCGAGTTCAAATCCCCCTCGAGTCAACATTTTTCAGTTGACTTCGGCAGTGTAGGTTAAGTGTGAAGTTATCGTTTCATAATACCCTGAGGATGATTCTGAAATAGAATTGAAATACTGCACATCCATCCTCATGGATAGCGTTAAATTCTCTCGAGAATATCTCGTGCACTTAAATTGGATAAAAACTCGCATCCAATCCCTGTGGATTCGATAGCTCAAGAGGTAGAGCGACGGAACGGTATCCCGAATGTGCGAGTTCAAATCCCGCTCGAGTCAACATTTTTCAGTTGACTTCGGCAGTGTAGGTTAAGTGTGAAGTTATCGTTTCATAATACCCTGAGGATGATTCTGAAATAGAATTGAAATACTGCACATCCATCCTCATGGATAGCGTTAAATTCTCTCGAGAATATCTCGTGCACTTAAATTGGATAAAAACTCGCTTCCTATCCCTGTGGACTCGATAGCTAAACAGGTAGAACGGCGGACCAGTATCCCGAATGTGCAAGTTGAAATCCCTCTCGAATCAACATTTTTTAGTTGACTTCGGCAGTGTACGTTAATTATGAATTTATCGTTTCATAATACCCTGAGGAAGATTCTGAAATAGAATTGAAACACTGCACATCCATCCTTATGGATAGCGTAAAGTTCTCTCGAGAATATCTCGCGCACTTAAATTGGATAAAAACTCGCCTCCAATCCCTGTGGACTCGATAGCTCAACGGGTAGAGCGGCGGACCGGTATCCCGAAGGTGCGATTTCAAATCCCGCTCGAGTCAACATTTTTCAGTTGACTTCGGCAGTGTAGGTTAATTGTGAAGTTATCGTTTCATAATACCCTGAGGATGATTCTGAAGTAGTATTTAAACATTGCATATCCATCCCCATGGATAGCGTTTAGTTGTCGCGAGAATATCTCGTGCAGTTAAATTGGATAAAATCTCGCATCCAATCCCTGTGGACTCCATAGCTCAACGGGTAGAGCGGCGGACCGGTATCCCGAAGGTGCGATTTCAAATCTCGCTCGAGTCAACATTTTTCAGTTACTTCGGCAGTGTAGGTTAATTGTGAAGTTATCGTTTCATAATACCCTGAGGATGATTCTGAAATAGAATTGAAACTCTGCACATCCATCCCCATGGATAGCGTTAAGTTGTCGCGAGAATATCTCGTGCACTTAAATTGGATAAAAACTCGCATCCAATCCCTGTGGATTCGATAGCTCAACAGGTAGAGCGACGGAACGGTATCCCGAATGTGCGAGTTCAAATCCCCCTCGAGTCAACATTTTTCAGTTGACTTCGGCAGTGTAGGTTAAGTGTGAAGTTATCGTTCCATAATACCCTGAGGATGATTCTGAAATAGAATTGAAATACTGCACATCCATCCTCATGGATAGCGTTAAATTCTCTCGAGAATATCTCGTGCACTTAAATTGGGTAAAAACTCGCATCCAATCCCTGTGGATTCGATAGCTCAAGAGGTAGAGCGACGGAACGGTATCCCGAATGTGCGAGTTCAAATCCCGCTCGAGTCAACATTTTTCAGTTGACTTCGGCAGTGTAGGTTAAGTGTGAAGTTATCGTTTCATAATACCCTGAGGATGATTCTGAAATAGAATTGAAATACTGCACATCCATCCTCATGGATAGCGTTAAATTCTCTCGAGAATATCTCGTGCACTTAAATTGGATAAAAACTCGCTTCCTATCCCTGTGGACTCGATAGCTAAACAGGTAGAACGGCGGACCAGTATCCCGAATGTGCAAGTTGAAATCCCTCTCGAATCAACATTTTTTAGTTGACTTCGGCAGTGTACGTTAATTATGAATTTATCGTTTCATAATACCCTGAGGAAGATTCTGAAATAGAATTGAAACACTGCACATCCATCCTTATGGATAGCGTAAAGTTCTCTCGAGAATATCTCGCGCACTTAAATTGGATAAAAACTCGCCTCCAATCCCTGTGGACTCGATAGCTCAACGGGTAGAGCGGCGGACCGGTATCCCGAAGGTGCGATTTCAAATCCCGCTCGAGTCAACATTTTTCAGTTGACTTCGGCAGTGTAGGTTAATTGTGAAGTTATCGTTTCATAATACCCTGAGGATGATTCTGAAGTAGTATTTAAACATTGCATATCCATCCCCATGGATAGCGTTTAGTTGTCGCGAGAATATCTCGTGCAGTTAAATTGGATAAAATCTCGCATCCAATCCCTGTGGACTCCATAGCTCAACGGGTAGAGCGGCGGACCGGTATCCCGAAGGTGCGATTTCAAATCTCGCTCGAGTCAACATTTTTCAGTTACTTCGGCAGTGTAGGTTAATTGTGAAGTTATCGTTTCATAATACCCTGAGGATGATTCTGAAATAGAATTGAAACTCTGCACATCCATCCCCATGGATAGCGTTAAGTTGTCGCGAGAATATCTCGTGCACTTAAATTGGATAAAAACTCGCATCCAATCCTTGTGGATTCGATAGCTCAACAGGTAGAGCGACGGAACGGTATCCCGAATGTGCGAGTTCAAATCCCCCTCGAGTCAACATTTTTCAGTTGACTTCGGCAGTGTAGGTTAAGTGTGAAGTTATCGTTTCATAATACCCTGAGGATGATTCTGAAATAGAATTGAAATACTGCACATCCATCCTCATGGATAGCGTTAAATTCTTTCGAGAATATCTCGTGCACTTAAATTGGATAAAAACTCGCATCCAATCCCTGTGGATTCGATAGCTCAAGAGGTAGAGCGACGGAACGGTATCCCGAATGTGCGAGTTCAAATCCCGCTCGAGTCAACATTTTTCAGTTGACTTCGGCAGTGTAGGTTAAGTGTGAAGTTATCGTTTCATAATACCCTGAGGATGATTCTGAAATAGAATTGAAATACTGCACATCCATCCTCATGGATAGCGTTAAATTCTCTCGAGAATATCTCGTGCACTTAAATTGGATAAAAACTCGCTTCCTATCCCTGTGGACTCGATAGCTAAACAGGTAGAACGGCGGACCAGTATCCCGAATGTGCAAGTTGAAATCCCTCTCGAATCAACATTTTTTAGTTGACTTCGGCAGTGTACGTTAATTATGAATTTATCGTTTCATAATACCCTGAGGAAGATTCTGAAATAGAATTGAAACACTGCATATCCATCCTTATGGATAGCGTTAAGTTGTCGCGAGAATTTCTCGTGCACTTAAATTGGATAAAAACTCGCCTCCAATACCTGTGGACTCGATAGCTCAACAGGTAAAGCGGCGGACCGGTATCCCGAAGGTGCGAGTTCAAATCCCGCTCGAGTCAACATTTTTCAGTTGACTTCGGCAGTGTAGGTTAATTGTGAAATTATCGTTTCATAATACCCTGAGGATGATTCTGAAATAGAATTGAAACACTGCACATCCATCCTCATGGATAGTGTTAAGTTGTCCCGATAATATCTCGTTAACTTAAATTGGATAAAAACTCGCCTCCAATCCTTGTGGACCCGATAGCTCAACAGGTAGAGCGGCGGACCGGTATCCAGAAGGTGCGAGTTCAAAATCCGCGCTAGTCAACATTTTTCAGTTTACTTCGGGAGTGTAGGTTAATTGTGAAGTTATCGTTTCATAAAACCCTGAGGATGATTCTGAAATAGAATTGAAACACTGCACATCCATACTCATGGATAGCGTTAAGTTGTCGCGAGTATATCTCGTGCTCTTAAATTGGATAAAAACTCGACTCCAATCCCTGTTGACCCGATAGCTCAACAGGTAGAGAGTCGGACCGGTATCTCGAAGGTGCGAGTTCAAATCCCGCTCGAGTCAACATTTTTCAGTTGACTTCGGCAGTGTAGATTTATTGTGAAGTTATCGTTTCATAATACTCGGAGGATGATTCTGAAAAAGAATTGAAACACTGCACATCCATCCTCATGGATAGCGTTATCTTGTCGCGAGAATATCTCGTGCACTTAGGTTGGATAAAAACTCGTCTCCAATCCCTGTGGACTCGATAGCTCAACAGGTAGAGCGGCTGACCGGTATCCCGAAGGTGCGAGTTCAAATCCCGCTCGAGTCAACAATTTTCAGTTGACTTCGGCAGTGTAAGTTAATTGTGAAGTTATCGTTTCATAATACCCTGAGGATGATTCTGAAATAGAATTGAAACACTGCACATCCATCCTCATGGATAGCGTTAAGTTGTCGCGAGAATATCTCGTGGACTTAAATTGAATAAAAACTCGCTTCCAATCCCTAATCCTAACCCTAACCCTAACGCTAACCCTAACACTAACCCTAACCCTAACACTAACCCTAACCCTAACCCTCACCTTAACCCTAACCGTAACTCTAACCCTAACCCTAACCCTAACCCTAACCTAACCTAAAGGTAGAGCGGCGGACCGGTATCCCGAAGGTGCGAGTTCAAATCCCGCTCGAGTCAACATTTTTCAGTTGACTTCGGAAATGTAGTTTAATTGTGAAATTATCGTTTCATAATACCCTGAGGATGATTCTGAAATAGAATTGAAACACTGCACATCCATCCTCATGGATAACGTTAAGTTGTCGCGAGAATATCTCGTGCACTTAAATTGGATAAAAACTCGCCTCCATTCCCTGTGGACTCGATAGCTCAACAGGTAGAGCGGCGGACCGGTATCCCGAATGTTCGTGTTCAAATCCCGCTCGAGTCAACATTTTTCAGTTGACTTCGGCAGTGTAGGTTAATTGTGAAATTATCGTTTCATAATACCCTGAGGATGATTCTGAAATAGAATTGAAACACTGCACATCCATCCTCATGGATAACGTTAAATTGTCGCGAGAATATCTCGTGAACTTAGATTAGATAAAACTCGCTCCACACCCTGTGGACTCGATAGCTCAACAGGTAGAGCGGCGGACCGGTATCCCGAATAAGCGAGTTCAAATCCCGCTCGAGTCAACATTTTTCAGTTGACTTCGGCAGTGTTAGTTAATTGTGAAGTTATCGTTTCATAATACCCTGAAGATTATTCTGAAATAGAATTGAAACACTGCACATCCATCATCATGGATAGCGTTAAGTTGTCGCAAGAAAATCTCGTGCACTTAAATTGAATAAAAACTCGCCTCTCATCCCTAACCCTAACCCTAACCCTAACCCTAACCCTAACCCTAACCTATCCCTAACTCTAACACTAACCCTAACCCTTACCCTAACCCTAACCCTAACCCTAACCCTAACGTTAACCCTAACCATAACCCTAACCCTATCCCAAACCCTAACCCTAACCCTAACCTTAACCCTAACCCTAACCCTAACCCTAACCCTAACCTAACCCTAACCCTAACCCTAACCCTAACCCTAACCCTAACCTTAACCCTAACCCTAACCCTAACCTTAACCCTAAATCTAACCCTAACCCTAAACCTAACCCTAACCCTAAACATAACCCTAACCCAAACCATCACCCTAACCCTAACCCTTACCCTAACCCTAACCCTAACCTAAAGGTAGAGCGACGGACCGGTATCCCGAAGGTGCGAGTTCAAATCCCGCTCGAGTCAACATTTTTCAGTTGACTTTGGTTGTGTAGGTTAATTGTGAAGTTATTGTTTCATAATACCCTGAGGATGATTCTGAAATGGAATTGAAACACTGCATATCCATCCTCATGGATAGCGTTAAGTTCTCTCGAGAATATCTCGTGCACTTAAATTGGATAAAAACTCGCCTCTAATCCCTGTAGTTTCGATAGCTGAACAGGTAGAGCGGCGGACCGGTATCCCGAAGGTGCGAGTTCAAATCCCGTTCGAGTCAACATTTTTCAGTTGACTTCGGCAGTGTTGTTTAATTGTGAAGTTGTCGTTTCACAATACCCTGATGATAATTCTGAAATAGAATTGAAACACTGCATATCCATCCTCATGGATAGAGTTAAGTTCTTTCGAGAATATCTCGTGCACTTAAATTGGATAAAAACTCGCCACCAATCCCTGTGGACTCGATAGCTCAACGGGTAGAGCGGCGGACCGGTATCCCGACCGTGCGAATTCAAATCTCGATCGAGTCAACACATTTAAGTTGACTTCGGCAGTGAAGGTTAATTGTGAAGTTATCTTTTCATAATATCCTGAGGATGATTCTGAAATAGAATTGAAACACTGCACATCCATCCTCATGGATAGCGTTAAGTTGTCGCGAAAATATCTCGTGCACTTAAATTGGATAAAACTCGCCTCCAATCCCTGTGCACTCGATAGCTCAACAGTTAGAGCGGCGGACCGGTATCCCGAAGGTGCGAGTTCAAATCCCTCTCGAGTCAACATTTTTCAGTTGACTTCGGCAGTGTAGGTTAATTGTGAAGTTATCGTTTCATAATACCCTGAGGATGATTCTGAAATAGAATTGAAACACTGCACATCCATCCTCATGGATAGCGTTAAGTTATCGCAAGAAAATCTCGATCACTTAAATTGAATATAAACTCGCCTCTCATC
This sequence comes from Heliopora coerulea, assembly GCA_030142905.1. NCBI lineage: Eukaryota > Metazoa > Cnidaria > Anthozoa > Scleralcyonacea > Helioporidae > Heliopora > Heliopora coerulea. The sequence goes on along the minus strand of JASJOG010000233.1, from coordinate 8,238 downwards.
CCTAACCCTAACCCTAACCCTAACCCTAACCTTAACCCTAACTTATCCCTAACCCTAACACTAACCCTAACCCTAACCCTAACCCTAACCCTAACCTTAACGCTAACCATAACCCTAAACCTATCCCAAACCCTAACCCTAACCATAACCCTAACCCTAACCCTAACCCTAACCCTAACCCTAACCCTAACCCTAACCCTAACCCTAACCCTAACCCTAACACAACCCTAACCCTAACCCTAACCCTAATTCTAACCCTAACCCTAACCCTCACCCTAACCCTAACCCTAACCCTAACCCTAACCCTAACCCTAACCCTAACCTAACCTAAAGGTAGAGAGGCGGACCGGTATCCCGAAGGTGCGAGTTCAAATCCTGCTCGAGTCAACATTTTTCAGTTGACTTCGGCAGTGTTGGTTACTTGTGAAGTTATCGTTTCATAATACACTGAGGATGATTCTGAAATATAATTGAAACACTGCACATCCATCCTCATGGATAGCGTTAAGTTGTCGCGAGAATATCTCGTGCACTTAAATTGGATAAAACTCGCCTCCAATCCCTGTGGACTCGATAGCTCAACAGTTAGAGCGGCGGACCGGTATCCCGAAGGTGCGAGTTCAAATCCCTCTCGAGTCAACATTTTTCAGTTGACTTCGGCAGTGTAGGTTAATTGTGAAGTTATCGTTTCATAATACCCTGACGATGATTCCGAAATAGAATTGAAACACATCACATCCATCCGTATGGATAGCGTTAAGTTGTCGCGAGAATATCTCGTGCACATAAATTGGATAAAAACTCGCCTCCAATCCCTGTGGACTCGATAGCTCAACAGGTAGAGCGGCGGACCGGTATCCCAAAGGTTCGAATACAAATACCGCTCGAGTCAACATTTTTCAGTTGACTTTGGCAGTGCAGGTTACTTGTAAAGTTATCGTTTCATAATACCCTGAAGATGATTCTGAAATAGAATTGAAACACTTCACATCCAAACTCATGGATAGCGTTAAGTTGTCGCGAGAATATCTCGAGCACTTAAATTGGATAAAACTCGCCTCCAATCACTGTGGACTCGATAGCTCAACAGGTAGAGCGGCGGACTGGTATCCCGAATGTGCGAGTTGAAATCCCGCTCGAGCCAACATTTTTCAGTTGACTTCGACTGTGTAGGTTAATTGTGAAGTTATCCTTTCATAATACCCTGAGGAAAATTCTGAAAGAGAATTGAAACACTGCACATCCATCCTCATGGATAGCGATAAGTTCTCACGAGAATATCTCGGGCACTTAAATTGGACAAAACTCGCCTCCAATCCCTGTGGACTCGATAGCTAAACAGGTAGAACGGCGTATGGTATACCGAAGGTACGATTTCAAATCCTGCTCGAGTCAACATTTTTAAGTTGACTTCGGCAGTGTAGGTTAATTGTGAAGTTATCGTTTCATAATTCCCTGAGGATGATTCTGAAATAGAATTGAAACACTGCACATCCATCCTCATGGATAGCGTTAAGTTGTCGCGAGAATATCTCGTGCACTTAAATTGGATAAAAATTCGCTCCAATCCCTGTGGACTCGATAGCTGAACAGGTAGAGCGGCGGACCGGTATCCCGAAGGTGCGAGTTCAAATCCCCCTCGAGTCAACATTTTTCAGTTGACTTCGGCAGTGTAGGTTAATTGTGAAGTTATCGTTTCTTAATACCCTGAGGATTATTCTGAAATAGAATTGAAACACTGCACATCCATCCTCATGGATAGCGTTAAGTTGTCGCAAGAAAATCTCGTGCACTTAAATTGAATAAAAACTCGTCTCTCATCCCTAACCCTAACCCTAACCCTAACCCTAACCCTAACCTAACCTAAAGGTAGAGCGGCGGACCGGTATCCCGAAGGTGCGAGTTCAAATCCCGCTCGAGTCAACATTTTTAAGTTGACTTCGGCAGTGTAGGTTAATTGTGAAGTTATCGTTTCATAATACCCTGAGGATGATTCTGAAATAGAATTGAAACACTGCACATCCATCCTCATGGATAGCGTTAAGTTCTCTCGAGAATATCTCGTGCACTTAAATTGGATAAAAACTCGCCTCCAATCCCTGTGGACTCGATAGCTCAACAGGTAGAGCGGCGGACCGGTATCCTGAAGGTGCGAGTTGAAATCCCGGTCTAGTCAACATTTTTCAGTAGACTTCGGCAGTGTATGTTAATTGTGAAGTTATCGTTTCATAACACCATGAGGAAGATTCTGAAATAGAATTGAAACACTGCACAACCATCCTCATGGATAGCGTTAAGTTGTCGCGAGAATATCTCGTGCACATAAATTGGATAAAAACTCGCCTCCAATCTTTGTTGACTCGATAGCTCAACATGTAGAGCGGCGGACCGGTATCCCGAAGTTGCGAGTTCAAATCCCGCTCGAGTCAACATTTTTCAGTTGACTTCGGCAGTGTAGGTTAATTGTGAAGTTATCGTTTCATAATACCCTGAGGATGATTCTGAAATAGATTTGAAACACTGCACATCCATCCTCAGTGATAGCGTTAAGATGTCGCGAGAATATCTCGTGCACTTAGATTGGATAAAACTCGCTCCCATCCCTGTGGACTTGATAGCTCAACAGGTAGAACGGCGGACCGGTATCCGGAAGGTGCGAGTTGAAATCCCGGTCGAGTCAACATTTTTCAGTTGACTTCGGCAGTGTAGGTTAATTGTGAAGTTATCGTTTCATAATACCCTGAGGATGATTCTGAAATAGAATTGAAACACTGCACATCCATCCTCAGTGATAGCTTTAAGATATCGCGAGAATATCTCGTGCACTTAGATTGGATAAAACTCGCTCCCATCCCTGTGGACTTGATAGCTCAACAGGTAGAACGGCGGACCGGTATCCGGAAGGTGCGAGTTGAAATCCCGGTCGTGTCAACATTTTTCAGTTGACTTCGGCAGTGTAGGTTAATTGTGAAGTTATCGTTTCATAATACAGTGAGGATGATTCTGAAATACAATTGAAACACTGCACATCCATCCTCATGGATAGCGTTAAGTTGTTGCGAGAAAATCTCGTGCACTTAAATTGAATAAAAACTCTCCTCCAATCCCTAACCCGAACCCTAACCCTATCTCTAACCCTAACCCTAACCCTAACCTAACCTTAACCCTACCCCTAACCCTAACCCTAACCCTAACCCTAACCCTAAACTTAACCCTAACACTAACCCTAACCTTAACCCTAAACCTAACCCTAACCCTAACCCTAACCCTAACCCTAACCCTAACCCTAACCTAAAGGTAGAGCGGCGAACCGGTATCCCGAAGATGCGAGTTGAAATTCCGCTCGAGTCAACATTTTTCAGTTGACTTCGGATGTGTAGATTAATTGTGAAGTTATCGTTTCATAATACCCTGAGGATGATTCTGAAATAGAATTGAAACACTGCATATCCATCATCATGGATATCGTTAAGTTCTCTCGAGAATATCTCGTGCACTTAAATTGGATAAAAACTCGCCTCCAATCCCTGTAGATTCGATAGCTCAACAGGTAGAGCGGCGGACCGGTATCACGAAGGTGCGAGTTCAAATCGCGCTCGAGTGAACATTTTTCATTTGACTTCGGCAGTGTAGGTTAATTGTGAAGTTATCGTTTCATAATACCCTGACGATGATTCTGAAATAGAATTGAAACACTGCACATCTATCCTCATTGATAGCGTTAAGTTGTCGCGAGAATATCTCGTGCACATAAATTGGATAAAAACTCGCCTCTAATCCCTGTGGACTCGATAGCTAAACAGGTAGAGCGGCGGACCGGTATCCCGAAGGTGCGAGTTGAAATCCCGCTCGAGTCAACATTTTTCAGTTGACTTCGGCAGTGTAGGTTAATTGTGAAGTTATCGTTTCATAATATCCTGAGGATTATTCTGAAATAGAATTGAAACACTGCACATCCATCCTCATGGATAGCGTTAAGTTGTCGCGAGAATATCTCGTGCACTTACATTGGCTAAAAACTCGCCTCTAATCCCTGTGGACTCGATAGCTCAACAGGTAGAGCGGCGGACCGGTATCCCGAAGGTGCGAGTTCAAATCTCGTAAGAATCAACATTTTTAAGTTGACTTCGGCAGTGTAGGTTAATTGTGAAGTTATCGTTTCATAATACCATGAGGATGATTCTGAAATAGAATTGAAACACTGCACATCCATCCTCATTAATAGCGTTATGTTGTCGCGAGTATATCTCGTGCACTTAAATTGGATAAAAACTCGCCTCCAATCCCTGTGGACTCGATACCTCAAAAGGTAGAGCGACGGACCGGTATCCCGAAGGTGCGTGTTGAAATCCCGCTCGAGTCAACAGTTTTCAGTTGACTTCGGCAGTGTACGTTAATTGTGAAGTTATCGTTTCATAATACCCTGACGATGATTCTGAAATAGAATTGAAACACTGCACATCCATCCTCATGGATAGCGTTAAGTTGTAGCGAGAATATCTCGTACACTTAAATTGGATAAAAACTCGCGTCCAATCCCAGTGGACTCGATAGCTTAACAGGTAGAGCGGCATACCGGTATCCCGAAGGTGCGAGTTGAAATCCCGCTCGAGTCAACATTTTTCAGATGACTTCGGCAGTGTAGGTTAATTGTGAAGTTATCGTTTCATAATACCCTGAGGATGATTCTGAAATTGAATTGAAACACTGCACATCAATCCTCATGGATAGCGTTATGTTGTCGCGAGAATATCTGGTGCACTTAAATTGATTAAAAACTCTCCTCCAATCCCTAACCCTAACCCTAACCCTAACCTTAACCCTAACCTCTAACCGTAACCCTATCCCTAACCCTAACCCTAACCCTAACCTAACCTAAAGGTAGAGCGGCGGACCGGTATCCCGCAGGTGCGAGTTCAAATCCCGCTCGAGTCAACATTTTTCAGTTGACTTCGGGCAGTGTAGGTTACTTGTGAAGTTATCGTTTCATAATACCCTGAGGAAGATTCTGAAATAGAATTGAAACACTTCACATCCATCCTCATGGATAGCGTTAAGTTGTCGCGAGAATATCTCGTGCACATAAATTGGATAAAAACTCGCCTCCAATCTTTGTTGACTCTATAGCTCAACAGGTAGAGCGGCGGACCGGTATCCAGAAGTTGCGAGTTCAAATCCCGCTCGAGTCAACATTTTTCAGTTGACTTCGGCAGTGTAGGTTAATTGTGAAGTTATCGTTTCATAATACCCTGAGGATGATTCTGAAATAGAATATAAACACTGCACATCCATCCTCATGGATAGCGTTAAGTTGTCGCGAGAATATCTCGTGCACTTAAATTGGATAAAAACTCGCCTCCAATCTCAGTGGACTCGATAGCTCAACGGGTAGAGCGGCTGACCGGTATCCCGATGGTGCGATTTCAAATCCCGCTCGAGTCAACATTTTTAAGTTGACTTCGGCAGTTTAGGTTAATTGTGAAGTTATCGTTTCATAATACCCTGAGTATGATTTTGAAATAGAATTGAAACACTGCACATCCATCCTCATGGATAGCGTTAAGTTGTTGCGAGAATATCTCGTGCACATAAATTGGGTAAAAACTCGCCTCCTATCCCTGTGGACTCGATAGCTCAACAGGTAGAACGGCTGACCGGTATCCCGAAGGTGCGAGTTGAAATCCCTCTAGAGTCAACATTTTTAAGTTGACTTCGGCAGTGTAGGTTAATTGTGAAGTTATCGTTTCATAATACCCTGAGGATGATTCTGAAATAGAATTGAAACACTACACATCCATCCTCATGGATAGCGTTAAGTTGTCGCGAGAATATCTCGTGCACTTAAATTGGATAAAAACTCGCCTGCAATCCCTGTGGACTCGATAGCTCAACGGGTAGAGCGGCTGACCGGTGTCCCGAAGGTGCGATTTCAAATCCCGCTCGAGTCAACAATTTATTGTTGACTTCGGCAGTGTAGGTTAATTGTGAAGTTATCGTTTCATAATACCCTGAGGATGATTCTGAAATAGAATTGAAACACTGCACATCCATCCTCATGGATTGCGTTAAGTTGTCGCGAGAATATCTCGTGCACTTAAATTCGATAAAAACTCGCCTCCAATCCTGTGGACTCGATAGCTCAACAGGTAGATCGGCGGCTCGGTATCCCGAAGGTGCGAGTTCAAATCCCGCTCGAGTCAACATTTTTCAGTTTACTTCGGCAGTGTAGGTTAATTGTGAAATTATCGTTTCATAATACCCTGAGGAAGATTCTGAAATAGAATTGAAACACTGCACATCCATTCTCATGTATAGCGTTAAGTTGTCGCGAGAATATCTCGTGCACTTAAATTGGATAAAAACTCGCCTCCAATCCATGTTGACCCGATAGCTCAACAGGTAGAACGGCATACCTGTTTTCCCAAAGGTGCGAGTTCAAATCCGGGTCGAGTCAACATTTTTCAGTTGACATCGGCAGTGTAGGTTACTTGTGAAGTTATCGTTTCATAATACCCTGAGGATGATTGTGAAATAGAATTGAAACACAGCACACCCATCCTCATGGATAGCGTTAAGTTGTCGCGAGAATATCTCGAGCACTTAAATTGAATAAAAACTCGCCTCCAATCCCTAACCCTAACCCTAACCCTAACCCTAACCCTAACCCTAACCCTAACCCTAACCCTAACCCTAACCCTAACCCTAACCCTAACCCTAACCCTAACCATAACCCTAACCCTAACACTAACCCTAACCCTAACCCTAACCCTAACTTTAACCCTAACCCTAATCCTAACCTAACCTAAAGGTAGAGCGGCGGACCGGTATCCCGAAGATGCGAGTTCAAATCCTGCTCGAGTCAACATTTTTCAGTTGACTTCGGCAGTGTAGGTTACTTGTGAAGTGATCGTTTCATAATACCCTGGCGATGATTCTGAAATAGAATTGAAACACTGCACATCCATCCTCATGGATAGCGTTAAGTTGTCGCGAGAATATCTCGTGCACATAAATTGGATAAAAACTCGCCTTCAATCCCTGTGGACTCGAAAGCTCAACAGGTAGAACGGCGGACCGGTATTCCGAAGGTGCGAGTTGAAATCCCGCTCGAGTCAACATTTTTCAGTTGACTTCGGCAGTGTAGGTTACTTGTGAAGTGATCGTTTCATAATACCCAGAGGAAGGTTCTGAAATAGAATTCCAACGCTGCATATCCATCCACATGGATAGCGTTAAGTTGTCGCAAGAATATCTCGTGGACTTATATTGGATAAAAACTCGCCTCCAATCCCTGTGGACTCGATAGCTCAACAGGTATAATGGCGGACCGTTATCCCGAATGTGCGAGTTCAAATCTAGTTCGAGTCAACATTTTTCAGTTGACTTCGGCAGTGTAGGTTAATTGTGAAGTTATCGTTTCATAATCCACTGAGGAAGATTCTGAAAAAGAATTGAAACACTGCATATCCATCCTCATTGAAAGCGTTAAGTTGTCGCGAGAATATCTCGTGCACTTAAATTGAACAAAAACTAGCTTCCAATCCCTAATCCTAACCCTAAAACTAACCCTAACCCTAACACTAACCCTAACCCTAACCCTATTCCTAACCCTAATCCTAACCCTAACCCTAACCCTAAATTTAACCCTAACCCTAACCCTAACCCTAACCCTAACCCCAAACCTAACCCTAACCCTAACCATAAACCTAACTATAACCCTAACCGTAACCCTAAACCTAACCCTAACTTTAACCCTAACACTAACCCTAACCCTAACCCTAACCCAAACCCTAACCCTAGCCCTAATTCTAACCCTAACCCTAATCCTTTCCCTAACCCTAACGCTAACCCTAACCCTAACCCTAACCGTAACCATAACCTAACCTAAAGGTAGAGCGGAGGACCGGTATCCCGAAGGTGCGAGTTCAAATCCCGTCGAGTCAACATTTTTCAGTTGACTTTGGCAGTGTGGTTAATTGTGAAGTTATCGTTTCATAATACCCTGAAATGATTCTGAAATAGAATTGAAACACTGCACATCCATCCTCATGGATAGCGTTAAGTTCTCTCGACAATATCTCGTGCATTTAAATTGTATAAAAAACTCGCTTCCCAATTCCTAATCCTAACCTTAACCCTAACGCTAACACTAACCCTAACTCTAACCCTAACCCTAACCCTACCCCTAATCCTAACCCTAACCCTAACCCTAACCCTAACCCCAACCCTAACCCTAAC